>PVHY01015778.1:0-35270 GCA_004024945.1 Uropsilus gracilis | reverse complement strand
CTTGAGGAGCAGAAGTGGGGCTCTGTTCTGTTTGGAACATTTGTGAGGGTGTGGACTCTTTCGGTTTGGTTTTTTTCCGTATCTGTAAATAAATCTCTTGTCTATCCTGGTTGTTAAGGTTGATATCTGAGCAGCTGCTGCGCGCAGGCGGGAGAACCCATAGGAAGGAGGAATTTAAACGGGGGTGTCCCTATCCCCCCGATAACAATCCCAATCTCCAGGCTCTCGCTCTCACTCCACTCTCCACACTCCTCTCCAAAATTGTGTATATCTCCACACTCCACCTCCCCTCTTTTTATCCTTCTCCTTGCTTCCCATTGACCATCCCCCCTTGGTGTGTTACCTCCCTTTGCCCTCTGGGCCTGACTTCGACCTCAAGACCCTACATTACATAACCCCAGTCTGCCCTGGTTACTTTTAGAGTAACCACTTTACTCTAAAAGGGGGAACTGGCCTCAGGCTAGTTTTAGTCTCTGTCTTTCAGATGCAGATGTCTGCAATGCCCATATTTGGAACTGGGTTCATCTTTGGGTCCCAGCTTCAAAATCTGCAAACTTCTTAACTGCCTTTAGCCAAAGGCTCCAGGCCCCAGGCCTTTGGCTCCAGGCCCCAGGCCTTGGCCACATGGCCAAGTTCACATGGTTCACATTTTCATTCCACAAAATGGCCTAAACTAAACCTGAATCTCAATCTGAATTCCCATTTTCCTCTTTCCTCTCTTTGTTTCAAACCTCTTTATATATTCTTTGTTTTCCCACCTTCCAGGAACAGCTCCTGAATTATTACATTACAAAGAAAAAAACCTGTTTCAGTTCTTCCTCCCCCTTGTATCTTTCTGAAAGGAAATTCTAATTAAGACCATTCTCACATTTTAGCATACCTTCCTTGAAATCTCCAGGAGATACACAGTTTCCAGTTTCCAGCAAGTTTCTTCTTTTGTCAGAAGTATGCAGATTCCAAGGTTTCCAGGTTTCAGGTTTCCAACATATACAGATTCCAAGTTTTCCAAGTTTTCCAAGAAAGGCCTATACTTGTGTTTCTTATAATGACCTTTTCCCAGGGTGCCAACCTTCGGGCTGCCACCATGCCAGGAAAGCCCTTTAATAACATCTTTCTCTTCTGCTTTTGAGGTCTTTTTATTCTCTCCTACTGGATTCTACCCACATTGGTCCTTACTTGCTTGTCCTCAAGGCATGTCTCATCCAGGGCACTTTCCTTATTGGTACCTGTTTCCAGTCCCCCCCCCCCCAACTAGTTGCAGTCTCACCATTGTGCACACAAGTGAAAGACCTCAGACAGTGATAGGTTAATTACTGAGTCAAAGTTTCAGTGCCCTTTTCTACCTGCTATCACTTAGGCTGCTCACACTAACAATGTGTAAGTAAACTAAACTGCGACTGGTCTTAAGGTGGGCTGGGAAGGGATGTGTATGTGTTTGGGAGTCTCAGAGGAAATAAAAGAGTTAAAAAGCTGACCATTTCCTGACCATCCCACCTTTACTTCTTCCAGGAAGAACTCAGGCACCCTCGCTACTTTTCTCACAAACCAACCCAGACACAAACGGCTCTGAGGTACCTTAGCTAACCTGGGTGAAGGAGAATAGTTCCAAGTCATGCTGCCACTGCCCCTTCTTCCTGGATTCTGACAGTCTTACAGCACTTCCCTAACTCCTACTGTCCATTTCTCTTCCACTGCCCAGGTTTCTGTTAGCAAGGATGCAAGTCAATGATCAAGGTCACAGCAAAAGTGTTAAGTAGTAAAAATCCAGCTGATTTGAATGGAAAATGACAGAGCAGGATTCATTTAGTGAGTAGAAAAGCACTGCAAGATGTGTTACACAGTGGAGGTCTTTTTAACAGGCAGAAAAAGGGTGAAACAACATCATTAGTAAAAGAAAAGAAGTAAGGCAAAGCTGTTAGGGGGATGTGGCCCCCAGTACTGGTGGTGCTGCATTAAAATATCAGCTATTGTTCATTGGAGAAGGGAAGCTACACCTTCTCATGATAAGATTGTTATTAGGGGATTTAAGGAGGAGAGAAGACACAGAATGAAGTAGGAAGGTGGAGAAGAGCAGCAGGGAGGCTGGGAGGCCTCAGATTTGCCACTGCCATGTGAGGCAGCAGAGCAGGGAAGGAAGCCAAGCTGCAGGCTTCCGTCTCCAGCCCAGGCAGCTGAGGAGTCCAGGGAAGCATGTTGAAGAAACTTGTGACCTGTGTGAGCTTTCTTGGAAACGTGGTACTTGGAAACTTGGTTTAATTTTGAAACTGCGAAGCTTGGAAATCTTCCAGAGAACTAAAGAGAGTTTGCTGTGTTACCATTTTCGAAATGAGATGTCTGAAGTGCTTGCTGCGTTGCTGCATCAGGTGAGTTTTGCTGATGCCAGGCAACTTTGGAGTTGGAGATGAAAGAATGCTGGAGTTGTGCCTTTTGGAGAATTGACAACGCCATCCCGGTTTTCTTTTTTTCTTCTTTTATTTTTTATTTTTTATTTTTTGAGACTAGGTCTTGCTATTTTTGTCTGTGGAACTGCAGGCTCATGTTGCCTGGGTACCACAGACTCAAGCAATCCCCAGTCTCAGCTTCCCAGGTAGTTGAGATTACGGCATGTACCACCATGCCCAGCTGTTTTTTGGTGGACTAGGTCTCACTGTATGCCCCCAATGGGACTCAAACCGCAATCCCTGGGCCCGACCATGACTTCTTAGACTGCTGCTTACAGGCATGCACCACCATGCCTGACCCCATCCTGGTTTTCCTCATTGGACTTGAAACTCCTGCTTTCAGAGAAGGGTTGATAATGCTATCATGGCTTCTTCTGGCTTGGACTGAGTGGAGCTGTATCTTTGAAGAAGTGGCAGTGGCATCTTAACTCCTTCATCTGGTTTAAGGTGGGGCAGTCGCCATTTTGTGGACGCACATGGCTGCTGCAGCCATGTGCTCTTTGGACTGGAGACTGGACTGTGTGGTATGATTACCAAAGGGATTCCCTGTACCCCTCAGTGACTCTTGTCTAATTTGTCTTTTAATAAGTAAATTTATAGGCTGGGCATAGTGGTTTGTGCCTGCAAGTTTCAGCCTATGAAGTGGCCGGGGCTAGGGATCGCAGTTCAAGTCCTGCTCAAGGCAACACAGCGAGACCTAGTCCCAAAAAATAGCTGGGCATGGTGGCATGCACCTGTAATCCCAGCTACCTGGGAAGCTGAGGCTAGGGATTGCTTGAGTCTGTGGTACCCCAGGCAATGGTAGCCTGCAGTTCCATGGGCAAAAATAGCAAGACTTAATCTCAAAAAAAAAAAAAAAAAAGTGAATTCGTTTTTGCCTCCCGCTTAAAGTTTATGTGGTCTTGCTACTGCATGCACCGGCTGGGAAGAACCTGTTGTGTGGCTGACTTTAAAAGGCCAGCTGCTCCCCTTTATTAGGTTGAGCACCCTGTTTTCCCTAGCTTGTCACCTGATATCAAAGCAACCTTCCCCAGGGGGATGCAAATTATCTCACTAATTAATGCTGCTCAGGAGAATCCAGATTGGTTAGTTTAAACTTCCACTTTTGGAAAAGAATAAAACTATATAGGTCAGGTATTAAGTTTTATTGAAAACTGGCATGGACAACTCCATTTTATTTTTATTTAACAGAAGGTAATAATGCTGTGAATTACAGACCCTATAGGAATATACATTTTTGAATTTTTAAAGAAAATGGTAGAAATAATTTTGGGACAGGAAACATTCTAAGAGTCTTAAGAGTTAAATTAAAGCCAGTACTCCAGTGTGGGCAATGTTGCCTGTTGGTAGAACTTGGACATCACCATTGCCTGTGTTTGAAAGATATAGAAGTTAAGAATACCTGAAGCCAGATAGAGGTTAATCTCTTTTCTTACCTTGAAACTATAAATTTTAGATAGGGTCAATACTGTTATGCTGATTTAACTCCTGTGCTGGTGTTCTAAGACCCAGGGTGGGGATTATAAGTGAACCAAGCTATGGTGTAACTGATAATCCCATCATGAGGATTTATGATGGGAGGGGGACCAGGGAGAAGGGGATAAAAGAGAAAGGTGCAGTAATTGAGGCATGGAGAATTTGGAGGCTTGAGAGATTCAGGCATCTGGAGCAGGAGCAGACAGTTTGCTTCGAAAAGAAGGACCAGGGAGCTCTTGAACCTTTTGGGGTTCCCAGCCTTCCCATCTTCAAAGGTCATGGAGCTGGATGAAGATGGAGAAGAGGAGTTAATAACAGAGTGCTGAACTGCCCTAACAACCCAGAGAGAATGAGTGAGAGATAGAGAGGCTGAGTTGAACCTCGTGTTGGTTTCAGAACTCACCCCATACCAGCTACAGTGACTGAAGGCCAAAGACAAGGACATAATCTGCAGACTGAGGTAAAATCCATGCAGCTCCCTAAGGAGCAGAAGCAGGGTTCCTTTCTGTTCAGGACACTTGTGAGTGTGGACTATCAAACTTTGAAATTTGCAAATAAACCTAGTGCTTACCCTTATAAGATCAAACTTATAAGAGTTTGATCTCTAGGTAGCTGTTTGCCAGCAGGCAGAAGAATCCTCATTAATTAAAATAAAAGGGGTGTTCCCCTTGTTATCGGGGGGATGGGGACACCCCCATTTAAATTCCTCTTTCCTATGGGTTCTTCCACCTGCGCGCAGCAGCTGCTCAAACCCTAACAACCAGGATAGACAAGAGGTTTATTTCCAGATACGGGAAAAACAAACTGAAAGAGTCCACACCCTCACAAGTGTTCCAAACAAAATAGAGCCCCGCTTCTGCTCCTCAAGGAGCTTCATGGGGTTTACCTCAGTCTTAGGGTACTTCTGGTTGAAATTGCCAGGACCTTAACTCCCAATCCTGTCAGTCCAGTTGGTACCAGATGAATCCAACCAACACAGGTGGGGCTCAGGCGGGTCTCCCCAAGGCAGGCCTGTCCGAGTGTCACCGTGGCGCTGCACTTCACCAGGGTCACCTCTCCTCCGCCTTCACACAGGTCTTGATCCTCAGGAACCGAGCGCTGGGGAGGTGAGGAAGCTCCAGAAGACTCAGCTTTTGGGTCCTCCTGAGGCCCAAAACCTCCGCACCTGATGCCAATCTCCAGGCTCTCACTCTCACTCCACTCTCCACGATCCTCTCCAAAATTGTATCTCTGCCACACTCCACCTTCCCTCTTTTATCCTTCTTCCTGCTTCCCATTCACCATCCCACCTTGGTCCCTTTGCACTCTGGGCCTGCCTTGGACCTCAGGACCCTGCATTACATAATCCCAAGTCTGCCCAGGTAATCACTTTACTCTAAAAAAGGAGAACTGGCCTCAAGCTAGTCTTAGTCTCTGTCTTTCAGATGCAGATGACTGCAATGCCCACATTCCTTTCTCAATGAAAGGAATTGGGTTCATCTTTGGGTCCTGGCTTCACCCTCACCTTGTAACAAAATAACTTCTTTCTGTGCACAGCAGGCTCAGGTGGCTGGACACAGGCCTGGGAAAGGTAGGAGGTGAACAGAAGAGTGAATACCTCCCTTGGAGACTCATATCCAGGGTATGCACTTCTTCTAAGCACTAGATGAACGTGTTATTGGGGGATAGGATAAATTCCTTTTTACTATGGGTTCTTCCACCTGTATGCAGCAGCTGCTCAGATATCAAACCTTAGCGACCAGGATAGACAAGAGGTTTATTTCCAGATATGGGGGAAAAACAAACTAAAAGAGTCTAGACCCTCACAGGTGTTCCAAACGGAACAGAGCCCTACTTCCACTCCTCAAGGAGCTTTTTGGGTTTTACCTCAGTCTTAGGGTACTTCTGGTTGAAAACGCCAGGTAGTACCTTGACTCCTGATCCTCTGTTGCTCCAGTTGGCACCAGATGAATCCATCCAACACAGGTGGGTCTCAGGCAGGTCTCCTCGTGGCAGACCTAAGCGAGTTTCACCGTGGCTCAGCATTTCACCAGGGTCACCTCTCCTCCACCTTCACACAGCTCTAGATCCTCAGGAACCTGAGTATAGGAGAGGTGGGGAAGCTCCAAGGAGCTCAGTTCCTGGGTCCTCCTGATGCCAATTTCCAGGCTCTTGCTCTCACTCTGCTCTCCATTCTCCTCTCCAAAATTGTATCTATCTCTATCTCTCTTCCTCTCTTTGTTTATCCTTTTCTTTGCTCCCAATTCACACCCACACCCTTGGTGGTCTGTACCTCCCTTTTCCCTCTGGGCCTTGGGCCTAACCACCTCAGGACCCTGCATTAGCATCATCACCAAGTCTGCCCAGATAATCACTTTACAGTAAAAAGGGGAAGTGGCCTTATCTGGCCTCAGGCTAGCCTTAGGTCTCTTAGTCATGAGGTATCTGAGGTGCCTTCTGACAAGTCTGTCTGTCGAGGTGCAGCTGGTATGTGCTGCTGTGCTGCTGAAGCTACTGTTCACCATTGTCTTGCTGTAAAAAGCCAGGAATCTAACCTTTCAATTACCACAAGTTTTTGTCTCATGAAACTGTAAAAAGGAATTTGATAGGGAGGCTGTGACAAAATTGGGGCTATAGCTGGGGGCTATGGCTGGCACCCAGCACTGGTGATGCTGCATTAGAGTAACAGTTATTGTTCATTGGTGGGTGCAGACTTGGAGAAGGGAAGTTAAGCCTTCTCACAAGAGAAGAGGTTGAGGAGATTAGGGAGGAGACTGAGAAACACATGGAGTGGAGAGGGTAGAGAGAAAGCAGAAGAGCAGCAGGAACTGTTAGCTTCCAGGTACGGGAGGAGGCAGGGCCCAGTCCCTAGCCTGGGCCACTTGGAGCCTGGGGAAGCATGTTGGAGAGACTTGTAACTTGTAGAGGCTGACTTGGAAATTTAATACTTGAGAACTTGGTTTAACTTTGAAACTGCAAAGCTTAGAAGTCTTCTGGAGAACTGAAGAGAATTTGTTGTATTGCTGTTTTCATAATAAGATGTCTGAAGTGCTAGCTGCTGCTGTATTGAGTGAATCTTACTGGTTTTCAGGCCACTTTGGAGCTGGAGCTGAAAGAATGCTGGAGCTGTGCCTTTTGGAGGAGAATTGACAAGGCCATCCTGGTTTCTTCATTAGATTTGAATCTTCCACTTTTGAAGTATTGATGACAGCATCTTGGCTTCTTTTGGCTTGAAGCGAATAGCTGTGCCCTTGGAAGAAGGAGTGACAGTGCCATCTTGGCTTCTTCACCAGTCTTGAAGGTGGAACAGTTGCCATTTTGAGGGAGCACGTGACTGAAGGCCACGTGTAGCCTTTTGGACTAGAGACTGGACTGGTGGTTAAGATTACCAAAAGGGTTCCTTGTACCCTCAGTTGTGGGAGCCCATCTCAGAGATGAGAAACTTGTAATCTAAATCTTTGCAAGTTAAGCTCTCTGCCGCCCGCAGGAGGAACAAACTGGGAGCTGACCTGAGAATCAGGGGACCCCCTAGGGGGCGTAGCTCCCCGGACCCCAGGTGTAAGAGTGCTGAAGTCATGAACTGCATCATTATTAAGAAAATATAGGAGCCCTGCGTCAGATTCTCTACCTTAATTAAATTCTCTGTGAAAAGTCATTGAAATACTGGAAGGAGCCCGAGGCAAGGAGAACTAGATAAAGCTTTACAGTCAAGGAATAACCTTGGGTGACTTGTAACCGACTTTTATTATCCTGATTCACTAAAATGATTGCTTAGGAATGTTTAGTAGTATCTAATGATAATCTATTTTCTGTTAAGATATTGATTTCTGTCTTTCGAGTTATTGTCCTCACACGCTCAATGATAATTACACTCACGCAGTCATTTCTGCCCCTCACTGAGATAATACACCCACTACTCACTACTCACAAGAGTCCCCTCCTCATGAAATGTCGAAATAGCTCTTTAAACAACATAAAAAGTGGCCTGCAAACCTACAATAAACCAGCAGATTTCATTGCTCACTGAATCCGTGTCTGTGATCATCATTCGCCTGCCTGAGTTTCCTGTCCGCCTGAAGCCTACACTTAGCGGTCTTTCTTGCACGGCCGGTCCGTAGCACTCAGTGACTTTTGTTTGTTTTGCCCTTTTAATAAGTAAATCTGTTTTTACCTCCTTTTAAGGTTTATATGGTCTTGCTACTGCTTGCGCAGACTGCAACAAACCTGTTGTGTGACTAGGGTTTTTTCTTTGTTTGTTTGTTTGTTTGTTTGTTTGTTTGTTTTTAATGTGTGGCTGGTTTTAAAGAACTAGTCATTCCCCACTTGTAAGTTTGGTTAGGTACTGTTTTGCTTGTTTTTCTACCCAATATCAAATTCACAGACTTTCAAGATAAGTAAACAGAAAGAAAAGTAAAGAATAGTTCATTTAGAGGAGCAAAACATAAATGCAAGACTCCTGGATGCTGTGCCAAAGAGGAATAAAGAAACCACCCTTGGTCAGTATCTTGTGCATATTTAAACCTTTCTTTCTCTTTTTTAAAATCTTATCACCCCACACCCACCTGATGAGTGGCAGCACATGTCAGCAAGCAATGGCTCCCATTGGGCCATGCCAGTGCCTCGCAAGTGGCAGTCCCCAACCTGGGTGCATCGGCCTTTTGCCCTTTCTTGGGGTGGAATGGAGGGAGCCAACCCTCTGTCTGGAAGTTCTGGAAGGGGGGTACCCAGGCTTCCCCACACCCACTTGAGCAGTTGGCACATGGGCAGCGGGGGGTGAGGGGTAGGGGAGTGGTGGTTAACCCCTTCTGGTTCACACCCACTCCAAACAGTCCACACCAGTATTAAGAAAAATACTAATGATCAGCTGCAGACACAGAAGAGGTATAAGGAATGAATAAGGCCATGGACACACACATTTCCTGGGCAGAACCCAAAATATGCACCAGAGAGCCACTAGACACTTGACTTTCATACCAATTTTAGTGCTGCCATAGCGCAGCATTACACCTGAAACATCACCAGGAGGCTGGAAGTCAAAAATTCTGGTTCAGATATGCCTTCAGAGATAGCAACATGATATCCCCACCCTGTCTTTTTCCAGGTTGGAAGACCACAAAATGGGGCAGCGGTCCCACAGCAGAGCTGCAAATCAATAGAATGGCAATTAGCTAGACTGACCATCTGCTGATGTCTGTTCCCACAGAGAACTTCTCTGTGGATAATGGCTGTGAGCCAGGTTCCCTAAATTAGAGACTGAAACTACAAGTGATGAAGCAGTGAAATGCAACAGAACACAGAACTGATAAGACAAACAGGAAAGAGTAGCAAAACATTGCAACTGAGCTTGGACTGGCTGCTCAAGGTAAAGTTGAGACTGGAAATCTAAGCAAATGGTCAGCCATGTCCCAGGAACGCAGATACTCAGGAAAAAGATATAGATCCAGAAAAAGAAGAGACCAAAGGACTAAACATGAACCAGCACCCAACAACAACAGAGAAGTCAGGGTAACCAGAGAGGGTGGGTACATCCAAGGAGACCAACAGCCATGCAAATGTGAATGATGTACAAAATCTAAAAAATACTTAAAAATTAAAATAAACAAAACTAAAATCTTATCATCCTCTTTTGTGACTGGCCTTCCCTCTCAATTCTCACATTCCCTCACTCACCCACTCCCTCCAGCATTTAGCTTCACAGTTCTTATTGAAACTGGGTACAAACAGGGAGTTAAACTTGAAAGGGAAGAAGCCAGTATCTAAACTTGGCACTACCAGGGTCTTCCCATCCCTGCTCATGGCTCATGCAGTTGTAAGACAAATCAGGTTAAGGGAAAACAAAAATGGGATTTATTTACAAAAAAGAGGGAAGAGTCACTGAGGCCACAGAGGCCCCTTATCTTACCCTAGTCCAGTCTCATCCCTAAACATGTATTTTAAGATACATATGTTCCAAGATGACATCATCCTACAGTCTGTGGGAATTTCAAATGAAACACAAGCTGCCCTCTCTTCAGAGGTATGCATTTTCCAGTTTTCCAGGTTCCAAACTTTTTCAAGTTTTCAAACTTTCTGGCAAATGCAGATTCCAAGTCAGCTGACACCGATCTCAAAGTTTTTCCAGCTTGCTATTGTCTCAACAAAGGTCCAAATTCCAGTTTCCAAAAAGGCCTGTTTCTTGTAACTCTTCCATTTCCCAGTGTTGAAGGGTAACCCTAGACAGGAAACCAAGTCAAATTTCTGATTAAACCTCAAAGTTTTATTACCTGGCCAGCGACTGTCCCTCAAGTAAGGGATCAGTCCTGGCCAAAACTTAGTGGGGTTTTATAAGGGCAAAAACTGCATAGCTACAGTTGCCAAAGCAAAAGCAAGCAGAGATACAGAAGCAAAAGTAAGCCATTAGAAGCAAGAGGAGCAATGGAGCATATCACCAACTCCTGGTCTTCATGTCTTGGTTTTGGTTACCAAATGATGGTACCTTCTATTTCTATGGAGGAACTTGGCAAATTATTTCTTAACTGGAAATGACTCTCCTGTGTAATTCATGGGGGTGTTTTTAAGCTGCTGGAGTGAAAATAGGTCTGGGGTCCATTAAACCAGGGTTGGCCAAATGCTGGAGTGCCAGCCTTCTAGGCTGCTACCTGGGCTGGAGCAAAAAGCCCTGTAATCCAGTCTGTCACTTATCCTGTCTGTTACTTTTTAGGTCACAGACCATTCCCTTGTCCAAAAGGTCCCAGTGGCAACTCCCTCTTGTGGCTTCCAGAGGCTTCTTTATTTTCTCCTGCCAGACTCCACCCACAGTGTGCCTTTCCATTTCCCCTTAAGGTAATGGTGTCCTTCTATTTAGCTGTATCATCCTGTATCAGTATCTTAGTGTTTACTTTTATTGCCCTGAATTTGAGATCTTGTTGGTCTTTTGAAGTTTACTTTCAATGTTAGCCCTTCTCGATATTTTTTACCCATATTTTCAAGGAATGTTTTGATTAGTCCTGAAATTTACTGCCTTTGTCTCTGCTGTTTCCAGGAGTCCCCTACCTTTCCTGACCATAGCAAGTTACCTGCCTGCGCTGAATACTGACCCTAATTCTCCCTAGGACTCAATACCTCACTGCAGACCAGCTACCCCCATCCTGCCTTATCAGGGGGCTGCTGAAACCAAGGACTGCTTCACAAGATGTGCTTTAGGTACCATACTGATTATTTTGAATTGAAGTGATAGAGTGCTCCCCCCCCCCCATTGTCTCCTGTTTAAGATTGCAGCTATCAAGGGCAGATATGCCAAAACGTGAGAATGACCTTAATTAGAATTTCCTTTCAGAAAGATACAAGGAAGAGGAAGAAGTGAAATGGTTCAGGTGAGTTTGAAATCAGGGTATATAAAGGGTGTAGAAACAAAGAGAGGGATTTGAATATGGAGATCCAATAGAGAGAGATTCCATGGAGGAGAGATTGGAAGCGGCCATTTTGTAGGATAAAGATGTGAGCCATGTGGATTTGGCCAGGTGGCCAAGGCCTGGGGGCTTGCAGCTTTTGGCTGGCCCAGACTGGCAGCATGTGTGCTAGATGCAGTTAAGGAGTTTGCAGATTTGAACTCCGTGTTGGAGTTTGTTTTGCTGAGTTTGACTTGTGTGTGGAAGAGGCTGTGCAAAAGTCAGGCCTGAAAAGAAAGTGAACTTTGCTGGTCCAGCACTATGGAGTCCTTGCTACCTGGAGGACAAGGAGAAGACAGTGTGGAGTATAAGGAGCATGCCAAGGGAGCAGCCAAACAAACATGTCTTCAAGCATCTGGAGATGAACTCTGACTGGCTGATTTTGGTGAGATGATCAGGACTGAGAGACTGAGGATTTTTGGGCAATCTGGGGAAAGGACTTTGGACAATGCTGAGAAAGGTTTTGGACAATGTTAAAGTAATTCGAGATTTACTTACATGTTTCTTTTGTAGTAATTAGGAAATCACTTTGTTAGAACTAAATTAGTCTGCACTGATAGTCTTGCTTTGACTTGGAATTTTGGTTGAGAAAGCTGGGGATGGTGGAAAGAACCCACAAGTTTAAAAGAGGGTAAATTGAAGCAAACTAGTGTAAAGTTTAAACTGTCTCTAAGTTTTTCTTTTCTGGAGCTGGGAGCTGAGAAGCAGCTGGCTGGCTTTTGCATATCAATGGTAAAGGTGAACAGTGAGAATGCTAATGAACAGTTTGTAGCCTGCTTCCTAGGGAAAGAAGGAAGCAGATAGGTATATCTAGTTAAAGGTAAAGGCAACTGTTAATGTAAACTGCTAGCAGCCTGCTTTGTAGAGAGAAGCAGGCCAGTATGTGTTTAAGTCAAGGCAAAAGTATTTTTCTTGTCGCCCTATTTCAGAAGGAAATTGAAACATCAACAAATGATACTGAAAGGTCATTTTAAGGGCTCTGGGAGTCTCCACCTGTGAGGATTAAGGAAGCTGGATAAATTCTCTATGGCCACCACCCAACCCAAATCTTACCCTCCAGCTATAACTGAAACTTCTGTCAACCTCACCCACCTCACTCAGCAAAAGACCTTACCCTGGGCCAGGCATGGTGGCGTGTGCCTTTAATGGCAGCCTACAAAAAGTACAAGGCTGAAGCTAGGAATCGCTTGAGTTCCCTGGTTTGAGACCTGCAGGGGGAGGAGAGGGCGGGTCTGAGACCTGCCCGGGGCAACATAGTGAAACCTAGTATCAAAAAATAGCTGGGCATGGAGGCACAGGCCTGTAAGACTAACTACCTGGGAGGCTGAGGCTGGGGATCGCTTGAGTCCGTGGTACCACCGGCAACATGAGCCTGCGGTTCTCTGGTCAACAAAGCGAGACCTAGTCTAGGAAAAAAAAAAAAAAAAGGAAACAGGAGCCTGGAATATGAAAGAATGGCAAGGAAATATGAAAGGACAGTGGAGAGGAAAGAGAGAAACAGGAGCCAGGCCAAGAAGAATTAAGAGTTTATTGCCGCAAGCTCCCGAGTGAGGTTCACTAACCCAGGGTGGGGAGTTAGTGAAGTCATGCACAAGTAGAGTTGGTGTCTGTTTTTATAGGGGCAGGGACATGGGGGATAGGTTTTGCTGGTATGGCAGGCGAGGTTAGCAGACAGGTAAGGTTGTTCTCTGAGGTGGGTGAGGTTGAGTTTGGTGGGGGAGGTTTGCTTTGTGGAGGTTGCTGGTCCAGGTTGGCAGCTGTTTCACTTTTAGCAAAGGGCAAGATTTGGGTTGGGTGGTGTCCATAATTTATCCAGCATTCCTAATCCTCTCATAGATGGAGGCTCCCAGTACCCTTAATCTGACTTTACAGATAAGAGACAGTCTTCCAGTCTTATTACCCCAGGTTAGCACTTACAAACCTGGGGTTTATATTCCCAGGTACATGTCATGAACACTGAAAAATGTCATCTTTCAATTGCAAAGTTCTTTGTTTTCTCCTTCTTGCTAAATTTCATTAACCCTTTCCTAAAAAACTATATAACCTTACTGGAATAACCAGAAGGAATTGGCGGTCTGTATTCTATGGACCCCTTGCAAACATAATTAAAGCGTATCTTTTCTCTTGATATCCTCTTGTATCATTCATTATTAAGTTAGCCAAAATATACCAGGTATGTTGGGGGTATTTGAGGAGGGGTTCCCCCAAAAAACTTCCCTCAGGGTTCAATTGTCAGGGTTGATTCAGGAATCAGATGATGTTCCCGGAAAAGGAAGCTGATAAGTAAAAGACTGGGTGTTGCCATCTACTTCCCCTCTTCTAGTCTCTTATAGCCCTTTTGAGACCGGATATTTGTGGTGACTTGTCCACTCTCATTCAGCAGCATGAATCAGCTGTTGCCACCAGTAACTCTGCTTCTTCTCGGTAAGTCAGAGTCACCCAGGCTGAAAGACAAGCTCAGGACACTGGATACAATGGAGATTGGGATCAGGGATAGAGACTGCCTTACTGGGTCTGTAGTCCCAGACTTAGTTCTTAGGACAAACCATCTGGAAACTAAGGAAGAGGAGCACATGCTCAAATTTGGGTATAGCCAGGAAGGGAGGGGGCTCTATAAGGTCTCTAGTATGTCACACCTGGGTCTCAGTTTCCTTCGCTATAAATTGGACAGCATGAGCTATGTGGTCCCTAAAGTCTCTCTCTTCCATTCTGATATTTTTAGGCTTCCCCTCTATACTTTTCACTTCTATCATTTCTCCGAGACTTGGGTCGAGGTTGTTTCTATGGCTTGAATTAGGAAGTTCAGTCTATACTCTTAATTTGGGAGCTTGAACAGAAACCAGGAAGTAAGGGATGATTGCTGGCTATCAGGGTTAGGGTCCTGGACAGTGAAGCAGGAGGTAGACATTGGAGGAGCAGAGAAGAGGAGCAGGGTAGCTGCCTACTCTAAATATCTTTTTTTTCCCCATTCTAAATACCTTAATTCCTGGAATCACTGGGGTCTCTGGGCAAGGGAGTTAAGCTGAAACCACACTCTAGTCACTTTGTTGTCCACTTCTGTTCAGTATTTGATTCACTCTTTTTTCTTGCAGTTTCAGCTGACATACGAGCTGGTGAGTTTGCTTTGTGGACAAATTGAGATTGATCAAGTGAAGCACATAATAGCACAATAGCCACAGGGTGTTGGGAAATGTTTATTACCTTGAGAAATTGCTAATGTGGGGTTGGTGGGATAGTTCCTTTAACACAGAAAGACCATTGCCCCATACTTGACTGGTCAGTTCTCCTTAAGATAAAGAATAGACCAAAAATGGGGCCAAATGCCTCTAAGATGCTCCAAGTTTGGAGCCCAGAACAAGGTTGAGTTGCCAACTGTGGGTCTGTAATGGGCGCGCTTTGGCTTTGAGCTTCCTAGGAATGCCAGTGTAAGATGACCATCTCCCCACCCTTATCCTCATTCTCTTGGTTTCCAGCAGATATTCCAAAGTCTGTGGTGTTCCTGGACCCTCCATGGGACAGGGTGCTGGAGGAGGACAGTGTGACTCTGACGTGCCAGGGGTCCTACCATCTTGGGAACAGTTCCACACAGTGGTTGCACAATGGCAGTCTCATCTCTATCCAGTCCTCCAAATACTCCATCACAATGGCAAGAGTTAACGACAGTGGAGAATACAGGTGCCAGAACAGCCACTCCTCATTAAGCAACCCTGTGCACTTGCAAGTCCATGCTGGTGAGTGGTGAAGGGGAGAAGGGACAGCACCAACAAAGGGTGAGAGGAGAGTTCCTACAAGACTTGGGAAGACCAGATGATATTCTTGGGGTGAAAATGAAGATGATTTGATCTGTGATCCCACTGAATTATATTAGAATCATAGTTCTAACACATCTAGGTATAAGGTAAAAACCCTATGATCTGCTGCATTGCACAATTCTAGGGCTCACCACACAGAATGCATACAACATGAGCAGTGTCATCTGATGGTCAGGGCATGACACTGATCTTCACCAATATTTATAAATTAACAAATCTGTTTTTAAGACCCCAATCACCTCATTCTTGGACATATAATGTCTTAACCTATGCCCCAAACTGTCCCTAGTCACCCAGTATATCTATTTCTCCCCATGAATGCTATGTTCAAACTTATACTTCTACATTAATTTGGCAATGTGATATCTTTCCTAAGAGAGGCATATACATTTTCAGTTTACAGAGTCATTGTGAGATGAAAGTCCTTGTGTACTGTGAACAGAATCCCAACTGTTCAGAATCTGATGCAGACAGAAGTATTTTTGGAGACAGGGATCTTCCTTGGTATCCTTGGACTCACATCACATAGCCTTATATCTGCAGTCACCTTTTAAGATTGGTTGCCCCATATGTATCATGTGTATGGGTGGACAGAGCTTAGAAAAGAAGGAAGACCTAAAGAGATGGACCTACAACAAAGGTCCATGGAACTGGGCCTTAAAGTTGATTTTTGTAACTCCTTTGCCTTTAACTTAGCTGACATGGCCTTTCTCTTCAGAGCTACAAGAAGGAAAATATGTTACCTAGGTAGGTGAGAGATAGCCACTTAAAATTACATAAAGTGTGGACTAGTCAATAGAAAGTTATATTCTGGGAATTATTAGTTTACCTTGAACTTAGCTATGAAAACTGACTTTAGAAATCCTATTGATGAGTATTGTATTAAATTTACCGTGACCAGCTTCACCAGGTTAACTCTGCTCATTTTTTAAATTAACTAGTTAATTACGTAGCTGTTGATCCCCTCTGCCCCCTCACCCACCCACCTTGTCACTCCAACTCTACTCTCATTGCTGTTTCTTGGACCATACTTAGCCCTCTTCCTTTTCTGAGGCATTATCCTTTTCCTGGGCAAGGATCTGCATTCCTGGGGCCCAGTAGACTGTGCTGCTTAGATTTCCATTCTTGGCTTTGTGATGTGCATTCAGTCCAGCTCCTTTGGAGTCTATCTGTGCTTTCTCCTTGCTGGTTGTCTCCTCCATTTTGGTTTTAGTTCCATTTTGCCACTTCTTTGCCATATTATTTCTGGGCTCTGGCTGAGAAGGCCCTTGCCTTCTCAGTAGGCAAGTTCTTCATTGGAGACAGATATCAGCAGATGGTTAGCCCTGCTTGTCTCATCTTTCCGTCTGCGGTTTGCAGTTCAGCCTTGGGGCCACTACCACGTTATTGTGGCCTTCCTCCCGCTGTGGTGAGGGAAGGTAACTTGTTCTTGCTGCAGGTCTCTCTGAGCCATGATTTTTGCTCCCAGCCCCTAGCAACAGTATAGGTAAAGCTCTGTGATAAGTTCTCAGTATAGCTGGTCACACAGTTCTTTATCCATTGATTTCCTCTATGCTCTTCATGGGTTCCTGCCCAGGAGATGGGTTTGTCAGGGCCTTTTCCACTCAGTGGCCCCCTCTGTGACTAAAGCTGGTTCATTAGTATTTCTCTTGTTCCTGGTAAGAACTGGCTGGAGTGGGAGTAAGACCAGAGGGAGGTGTTGCCACTTGACATCCCCAACCCTTCCCTGTATATCCTTGTACATCTGAGCCCAGGCGGGATCTATGCAGGTGGCGGAGGGGACACCCTACCTCCTTTGGGCAGCTCCCCCCGCTCCTGCCCAGGTCCTGCTTACCTGAGTGGCCCCCAGGACCCTCCCAGCTTTGGGTGCCACTTGGGAACAGTGCAGCTGAGACCTCCCCTCCCCTCCACCCCAACAGGGAACAACACACATGCAGCCCCCAGAGAATAGCACAGTTCAGCCTCCTGCTCATTCTTTAGGATGCATTTTACTTACCTCCTCCTCTGAGAAATCTTTGCTTTCTTTGGGAAGAATTATTTTGTTCCATTCTTTTGGCCTACAGTTCTTTGTAGCACTCATTGCATTACATTGTAATGATTTCTGAACATGTATGTTTGTGTATGTGTGTTTCTACCTAGACAACAGCTTTCAGATTAAAATCATGTGTCTTAGTTGTCTGGGCCTTAGTTTTCCCCACATGCATTAGAATTTACTACCAGGTAAGTTTTCCACATTATGTAATTAAATGTGGTCTTTTCTTACTAATCTGCCTGATATTAAATGTATTTGTTCATCCAATCCAAAAAGAACCATAAGAGCAGAATTTTCTCTTGTGCTCTGACAAAGGGATGTACATATGTACAGTGATAAAGCCCATGACAGGGAAAGATCGAATTAGGAGTGTTCCCCCAAAGGTGACCATATGTGTGTGTGCATGTACATGTATGTGTATATATACAAATTACAACCATATTATTCAACCATTATCCCAAAAGCATCTTGTGCCAATAATCTCTCAACTAAAAAGTACATATATATGCCATTTTGATAAATGATATCTCTAAGAAATGAAAGTTACTTTGACAAATCTTTCTGGTAGAGAATTTTTATCTGGTAGAGAATTTTTACATGTTCTTTCTTTTAACCTACTTGTTTGACCAGTGTTTTGTTTTGTTTTGTTTTAGCAAAAGTCATTTGATTATTTTAGAGTAAGTTTTATTACCTTGTACTTATTACAAAAGTCTTCCAGGTTCAATTTTAAAAGTACATAGACATAAAAGGGACAAATTAAAATGATCTATGACACCAGCTCCCCAGAGGAAACTCCTGTTAGTTTTTAACTGTGTATCTTTTCTTTTTCCATGCATATGTTTTTTGTATTCTATCTTTTCTTCAACTTAACATTGTCTCATGAACATAGTTTCATGTCATCTTAAAGTGGATCTACAATATTATTTTTATTAGTCAATTTCTCTTTGACCATATTTCAGGTTCTCAATGTAGAGTTTGGACACTTGATAAAACCATTGTGACAAGTATCCTGGTAATGAAAGGATCTTGTCTCTGTTAAGTCTCTGTTCAGTGATGATAAGGACTTGTATAAGACCATGTCCTTCAGAAACCAATATTGCCATGAGTACTGCCAGTCATGTCTCTCCTTCCCCTCTTCAGCTTGCACACTGAGTTCTTTATAGTTTCTGTGGCCACTCTGTGATCACCCAGAACCTTATTTCTGACTCATTTCAATTCTACAACTGTCTAACATTCCTGAGTCTGCCCTTTCATGGGGCAAATGGTCATTTTTAAATGCAATTTTTATTCTTTGTTCTGGAACTTACTCTGGCTTTTTATTAAAACCAGAGCAAATCAAATCTGGTGCTGAAGAATACTGCAGATGGAGTCTCACTGACCTCATCACAATTCTGTCTCTGACTTTATGTTCTGACCATTTGCATCTGTTCTTCATCCCCAGCAACCGAGAGGTCTTGCACTGATGAGTTTTCTTGCAGAACCCAGTTGGTTTCTTCCCAAAAGTTGCTGTGTAGGGGTGGTTCCCAGTCTGGCTTTCCATTCGTCCAGCATCTGTATGGTTAGCAACCCCTTCACAAGATCTTTGTATTGATCAATGGGCCTCCTGGGCCTGTGATCTCTGTCTTTCAGGTTGGTTGCTGCTCCAAGCCTCTCAGTGGGTGGTAAAAGAGGGGGAGCCCATTCGACTAAGATGTCACAGCTGGAGGAACAAGCCGGTGCACAAGGTCACATATTTGCGGAATGGCAAAGGCCAGAAATATTTTCACAAGAATTCTGAATTCTACATTCCAAAAACAACACAAGAGCACAATGGCTCCTACTTCTGCAGGGGGCTTATTGGGACAAACAACAAATCTTCAGAGACAGCAGACATATTCATTCAAGGTGAGAGACAGGCAGCCCCAGAGGCCTAGAGCCTCCTGAGTGTGGAGCCAGCATTCACACTGGGAAGATGAGTTGAGAGGAGGTGCTTGGTTTTTCTATAGATGTGGGGTTCTGAGGGATATCCTTCACTCTGCAACAGGACAGCAGGATTTGAGATTACAATTCTTCCACCACAAATTCTTACCATAGCCAGTGTGGTGTCTCTCTGCCATGTTAGGTATTTACCTGTTCTCCTTTCCTCTAACCTCAGACTTAAGCCAAGGGTCCACATTTCAGGAGTTCCTTCCCTCCCATCCCTGCCACCTGCCAACTCCCTCACAGAGAGGACCCACAACCTGAGTTCTGACTCTGCTGCTAATGAACCATATGACTGTGGGGAGGTCACTTGGTCTCTCCCCACCTGAATTTCCTTTCTGTAACAAAGACAAACTGACATGTATTGGGCACATTTCAGTATGCCAAGCCCTGTGCTAAGTGCTTCTTTATGTATACCTAGTCAGATTGTTATAGTGGGTCCTCATAATAACATTAGGGAATAGGTAGTACTGACTCTGCCGAGTGAAGTAACTGAGTGAAGAAAAGGGGTAGAAGCAATTAATGTGTCCTTAAGATCACACCTTAGATTCAAAGCCTGTATGTTCAACCACTGAGTAAAGTGAAAGACTTACACAGGCACCAATGTCCTATAATAATCCCATTAAGTCACCAGGAAACATCTCCAGTTTCTGTAGTGCCTTCCTCCAAGGTGAGAGATACCCCAGCACAGAGCTTCTGGACTTCCTGATTTCACAAACTATCTGTAACCAGTTAGAGACTTACATTCTGAACAATTTACATGGAGCAAGAGGGGAAAAGGGAAGCATACCTTTTGAGATATTAACCAAACAATATCCATAATTTTTAAGTCATAAAAACATTTTTTCTTTTTCCTTCATTCTTTTGATATGCTTCAACTTTTTGTTTTCTTATTTTCTCCCTTTCTAATTTTTAGAATGTTTAAAAAATTTTTAATTTGTTTAAAAATTTACTATAAGTCATGAGTAAATATTTTCAAGTGGCTAGGGAAAGAGAGCAGATTATGAAACAAATGAGGCAAAATGCAATAATTAGAAAGTATAATTAAGGATATGTCCAAGTTCTTTATACTAATGTGATAAATTTTCTTACGTTTCAAACTAAAGCAAAATTAAGAGTCAAAAAATAGAAACTTAAAAATCCACTCCAATGTTAACCAGTTTATAGACAACAACAAAGAAAGACTTGAACAATATTAGGGGCTATGGAGTTAATAATAAAATTCTACCACCTTCCTATCTGGGTTATTCCTATCTGGGTTACTGGGTTTTAATAAAGAAATACCAAATTTTCTGCCAATAAATAGCAAAATTCAGTGGTTCTTTTTTAAAAAATATTTTCTTGAGACTAAGTCTCGCTATTTTTGCCCATGGAACCGCAGGCTCACGTTGCCTGGGGTACCACGGACTCAAACGATCTCCAACCTCAGTTTCACAGGTGCTGGGATTACAGGCGTGTGCCACCATGCCCAGTTATTTTTTGGGACTAGGTCTCGCTGAGTTGCCCCCAGCAGGACTCAAACCATGATCCTTAGCCCCAGCGCTTCATAGGCTGAAGCTTACAGGCATGAGCCACTGTGTCCAGCTCAAAAAATAGTTTCCTTAGTAATAATGAACAATGTGAACTGAAAACAATGAGTGTAATTTTGAGACACACAAGAAAGTTACTGGTTTCATAATAATGCTCACACCAACTTAAACTTGGACAAATTCATAATTTCATACAAAATCAGGTATAAGCTAACCACAAGCTAAGCACCCCCCACTCCACACATCCTTCAACAAGATGCTTGTGCTGTGCCATTAGATGAGCTCTCTCCTCAGGAAGCATGAAGATCAGGACTCAGTGGGAAGAAGCAAATCCCACCCCCGCTCCCCTCATTCCCCAGAATCCATCTCTTGACAGGCATCAGAAAGATTCTCTGCTGAAACTTTATTGTTTATTCTTAATGTTGCCATTAACAACCACCATTTTTTTCTCACCCACTTCTTCCCTTAGCTGGATCAGCAGTTACATCCATTTCACCTTTCTTTTCATCTTGGCACAAAATCATTTTCTACCTGGTGATGGGATTCCTGCTTGCAGTGAACACAGGCCTCTATTTCTCTGTGTGGAGAGAGCTTCAGAGCTTAAAGGGGGACAGAAGGATCTTCAACATCAGGTGGAGCCGAGGCCCTGAGAACAAATGACCTCTCAGTTCATGGGGTAATAAAAGCAGCATCCTGGAGTCTCTCTCTAGAATCCTAACACTATCATCCCCAACCATCGTATCTGGGGACAGCGGGAAAATTACACTTCAGAGTCTAAGCTGAGGGTTCATTATCCAATTTTTCTCTTGGTTTCCTATGGAAAGAAGGAGGAGGAGTCTAAGGCTTTCAGTGCTATCAGTGAAACCCCAGTAGCTGCAGTATTAGGAACTGAAAAGATGCTCAGAGATACTTTGTCTCAAGCAAGCATTCCCTCACAGCAAAGCAACAGCACAGACTCTGGACAGTGGACAATGTATGCATATTGTTTTTAAGAAAAGGACATGTAGATAAGAGAACAAATGGTTAAGAGCTGCTGAACAGTGATCTGTATTTGTTGCTACAAGGCTGGGTGCCTTCAGCAGAACTGTTGGGATTCTAGGGGAGATAGCAGAATGAAGGGAGTGGCTGAGAAAGAGCAGGAAAGAGTCAGAGCAGGCCAGAGGGGACCCTTGCTTAAAGTTGTCTTCCTAGAACATGAGCGAAAGTGTAGGTAACAGGTAACAGAAAATGACAGGGGTGGTATAGGAGTTTTCAGGGGAGTCCCTGTCAGAATTGGGATGGTCTGTATCTAATAATGAACCCTCTTAATGTCATGAGTAGAAAGTAGCCCTAGGAAAGGAGTTAGAAATTGGGAAAATTTAAAGAAAACATAGAACAAAGCCTATAGGCTTAGGAAGGAGGGCAGCACTGCTCAGTAAAGAGATATATTGCAGGGTCTGAACCAAGAAGGCAAGACAAGAAAGTACAAACCACCAGTACACTGTTGGATTGAGGGGGGTGGGGGTGGGGGGCAGAGGATGAGGGGGTATGTGGGAGGGTGAGGATCATAGCCACTAAGAACTATACAACCAGCTTTTCCACTTCAGTATCCAATTCAAGTATTGCTTTGCTCACATTATTCATTAAACAAATGCTGGAAACCCAATACTACGTGTACTAAATTGATGCTACTTGGAAATCTCTCTGCATGTTAGTAACAATAGAGGCATAGAAGCAACCACTGCTTTTGGAAGAAAGCGTTAGCTCTCTTTCCATTTTAGATGTTTTAAATACAACATTTCTTGACTCCAATATAGCATTTTTCATGACAAAAGATGGAAAAAAGTATGGCAATAAGACATAAATGAGATTATTTTTCCCCTCCTGTTGTCAAAAACGTATCAGGAATTAGTTTGGGTTAATTAGAAAACCCTCTTCTCAGCAGTCTTTTCCATACAACTCATGAATAAGTCAATTCTCTTTCCAAATCTTGCCAAGACAACTGGGCAAAAGGGGCCTTTTAGAGGAGATTTGGTAGAGGGGATAGGAATTAGAGAGAGTTACAGAACCGGAGGCAGGTGAAAGGCACAGCTAGGAAAGAGGTACAGGATCTGCCTAATCATGTCAGTAATGGGTTATATGTCAGGAGAGTTTAAGGTTGACAAATGAATATTAGATGAGATTCAGACACCAAACAAGTATTTTGGAAATGTTGGAAATTTAACCCATTTATTTAGTACCCACAAAGAGTCAAGCTTGAATTTAGAAACTGAAAATACAAAGAAAAACTGTATAGTTTTTTGGGGTTTTTGTTGTTGTTGTTGTTTTGAGGCTAGGTCTTGCCATGTTGCCTGGGGTACCAGGAACTCAAGCGATCCCCAAGCTCAGCCTCCCAGGTAGCTGGGATTATAGGCGCACACCGCCACACCAGCTATTTTTGAGATCTAGGTCTCACTATGTTGCCCCAGGCAGGTCTCGAACCCTCGGACTCAAGGGATTCCCTGTCTCAGCCTCCTGTCTAGGCTTGGGATTAAAGCCCTGTGCCACCATGGCCAGCAAAAAATTATATAATATTATTCCCTGGAGGAGTTTCCATTATAGTGAGAAAAACCCTTAAATAGGGAGAATGAAGAAAGGGATACAAGAAGGCATGAAAGTCTTGGTGTGGTGGTAAAGGATAAAAAGGAATTTGCCAGGCAGAACAGTTGAAGACTCCTTGATAAAAATTTAATAATCAGAGTAGATGTTCAAGGAAGTCTAGGTTCTGTTCGAGTTGGTGAGTAGAGAGGAAGAGTTTGTGATGGTGAAAGGCATTGTCTTCCCTGCAAATTAGCGTTTTAGGGGTTTACATTTGCATTTTAGAAAGCCTCTTCTTGCTACTTCATTGTAGTGTGGGAGAGGAGAGAGTAGAAAACAGCGGAGAGGACTAGGTAGGTAGTGCAGTAATCCAGAGGAAGTCACCGGCGGAAGCAGAGCGGGCGGTACCTCCTCTTCAAAAATTGGTTACCATAGGGCATAGCAAGACTCAGGACCCAGGGTTGAGCTCACCGGTTTCATGAGTTAGGAAATATGCGCAGAAAGGCAAGACATACCCAGATTCGCTAACAGAATTCGCCTTTGAATAAGGAATACTTACTTCCTTTGGTAGGCAAACAATCTTACAGTATCAGTTTCATGATGCAATTTTAGTGAAACCCAAGTCAGTTTAATTAAAAATACAGTAAAACCGGTACTAACATGTAAGCCAGATCTAGTCAAACAGACCAGACCAGTTGTTCTAAAAGCGTCAGCAGAGGATCCAGGTTGGGCCAGGTGAAGTGGGGAAACTGGAGTCTACTTACTAGAGGTAACAAGGGAGCCTTTACTCGCAAGATAATTATTTCTAACTGTTTGGTCCCTGGTTTAAAACATGGGACCCAACCCGGCTCTTAGGTGGGCTCGAATTACCAAGCTTCCAGCAAACAGCCAAACATGCTAATCGACTGCACCACAGACACAGGTGGGAGCCAACTTCCTCGTAAAACTACTTCACTGAAGGGTGAACCCGGCGTGCTCTCCATGTCCTCTTTAAAAATGCGGTCCGGGTAGCCTGGCGATCGCTAGCAGGACCCTAGCAGCCCTGCCTGGGAACGGAACTCTGAGTCACCTGGAGCGTCCCTGGGGAACTCTAAATCAATGTGCTCCATGGACTCCCAAGTTCACAGGCTTTGTCAGAGAATTATGGCAAAACCTGTTTTTTATAGATAATTTTATGTTATTCACATAACAAGTAATTTAATGCAAATAATTTACATTACTCATACACTAATGAATTGACTTATATTATTACAATAAATGCTGATCCAAATACTATATTCATGTGTCCATGAGCTGTAACTCATAACGAGCTTATTACTGTGAAAATTTTATGTTCTGTAAAGTCTACAATCATGTAGGCAAACATGTCACCTCTAAGTCTGAGAGTCTGATGTAACACAATCAGTCTTCAACCCCAACTGTTGGGAAAGGTTTCTAGTAACATTTCAGGCACCCAGACAGAATACAGCTTGTAAAGGCCTCTAACAAGGGCTTTCACACTGACACGCATGGCTTTAAATAAATGAGGGCAAATAGCCCTTATTCCAACATCTCCGACCTAGGGGTGCCAGGCAGGACTGGACATATTAAATTCTCCTCTTCTGCCTAGTGATGCATTCTTCTCTCAGTTCTCAGTTCCTTTAACAGCTGCAGTTTCCTGGAATCCTGTTATCTGCTCTCCAGGCACCCAGCTCCTTCACCACACTGTTTTTTTGCCATACCCCATACACAAGAAGCTACTTTCCCTGTTTCCCAAGTACCTGGGCTTCCACCAGAACCTCATTTTTTCTGCATTTCATCCTTCTTTCAATAGGTTCCAATGTAGGTGCAGGTCAAGTTTTCACACATGTTCAATGAAGCTGAGAAACCAAATCCCTGGGCCAGAGATGTTTATAATGTGAGTAAAGCTCCCTCCCTCTCCAACAAAAGGGAAGGAAACCCACCGAGGTATGGCTGTGGTCTCATGATAGAACTGTAAACCACAAGAAAGGAGAGGAATTGAACCAACCACCTACTGGAGTCTGTCCCCACTGGGGAACTTATTCACTGCCAGTGACTGGGGGTTCCCAACCCAAGACACCAGAACTACATGGTACAGAAGCAGCACCAAGAGACAGACACCATGACCATCACTCCACCATAGGAAGCGTCACAACAAAGGAGCCTGGAGACCCACACCACATACCCACCTATGAGAGGTTCCTGGCATGCAAAGCCTGGCTGCCCACCTCACAGGAAACCCACAGATCCCAGCAGACTGGACCACTACGTTCCAGGAGCATAAGTTCTCACCCAGGAAAAGAAGACATTACTTTAGTAAAAAGAGAGCAGTGAGCCAAGCATCAACCAACAGCTTAAGTAAGAGAGAAGGCAGAGTGGGTAGAAGTGAGAAAAGGGTGACATAGGGAGGTCCATAAAGGGAAAAATAACTATACAAATACAACCAATGTTGTATGAAAATTGTAAAAAGAATGAAAAAATGTTCAGTAAAATGAGAATATATACAAATATAAAGATGCATGTGCATAAATAATATTTGCCTGTGTGTCTGAGAGGTTTGGAAATAACCTCTATAGTAACATTGTGGGTTTTTTTTTTTAATGCTTTAAAATTTTTTATTCCAAAATTCTTTATGGAATTGGGGTTAGGTGGTGGTTTTATTATTTCCTAACTTGCAAATTAAAAAGTTGTCAGCACTATACTGGTCACCAACAGTTTGAGGGAAATATTACTCATCTGTGAAATCCAAATGTGGAAGTCACTACTTTGATCTTCACCTCCTTTATTGGATTGGCAGCAGAAATGAAAGGTTAACTTTCAGTTTATTCTAAATACACATATATTTTCTATATACATATGACAGCTATCCAAAAGAAGACAAAAAAGGAAAAAGAAAGCTAGGACAAATAGAAAGCAAAAGAATGTTGAAATAAATCCAAATTTATCAGTAAACATGACAAATATAAAAATGGAGAAAACTTGCCAGATAGAGACTATTTAATATACAGTTACTTAAGAATTATTGTTGCTTTAGCAATAAGAGAGAATGTATACAAGTTTGTGTGTTGAGGGGTGTGTTGAGGGTGAGGGGAGGCAAGAAGGGAGACAGAGTAGGGTGTATGTTCACCATTGATGTTCACATAAGAGGAACCCAGCCTCACTCATGAAGAGAACTGGGGGTCATGTGAGGGTGTGCAGGGGTGCAACTACTCACCATATACTAAAGAGGATATCCATAGTGTACTTTTGGAAAAGTGCTACTTAAGGTACTTCAAGACTGCCATGGTAATTTAATCTGTGAACGATTTCTGGTTGCTGGCAAATAAAACTACCTTGTAACTATCTAGAACCGGTATATTACAACCCAAGCACAACAGGAGCCCACCTGCAATTTTTTATTTTCTAATAATGACATTTTATAAAGAAGTGATCATTTTATCAGTGTATCTTATTTAACATATTATATCCAAAGTATTATCTCAATATGCAGCTTATATAAAAACATGAGATAGATTTTTTTTTTACTTAATGCTCAAAACAATGTATTTTACACTGGCAGACAGCACAGTTCTACTCGGACCTTAAATTTTCATTGGAAAAAATGAGTACTTAAATCAATAAAATGAATTTTTCAAATCAAAAAAAATGAGTACTTAGATATCAAAAAACTTACAATTGAAAAAGTGGAGTGATATGCCCCAATTTTTGCAACGTACTTAAAGTTTTTCAGGAGTTAAGTATGTTTGGCCGGGTATGGTGGAGCGGGCCTGTACTCCAAGCGCTAGGAGGCAAGAGGCCAGGGATCACCTGAGTTCGCGGGTTCGAGGGCAACATAGCGAGACCTGGTCTCAAAAAAGCAGCTGGGCACCGTGGCAGACGCTTGTAGTCCCAGCTACCTGGGAGGCTGAGGTTGTGGATCACTTGAGTCCGCAGTACCCCAGGGAACTTGAGTCTGCGGTACCCTGGTCAACATAGAATAGACCTAGACTCATAAATAAATAAAATGTGTTTAAAACGTTGACTTTAACATTTCACTTAATTAGTGTCAACTATTAGGTGGAGTTGAAGCACTTTCTCATCTCGCTTGCCAACTCCAACTGCTCCAACACTCAACAGTTTCTGGCTACCTTATGACTACGGCAGGTATGGAGATATAAAGGTGTTTCTTCCAAATACCCCAGGGTACAGAAAAACCACAATTCTTCCAGAACTGGAGAATATATTGAACGGCGAGTGAGAGAAAATATATGCTGCGTTGGCCGGGAATCGAACCCGGGTCAACTGCTTGGAAGGCAGCTATGCTCACCACTATACCACCAACGCCTCTGCTAGTAGCGTTTGGAATTTCATGTAAAAGAGGAGAACTCCGTGACTTTTTCCGGGGTGTTGGTACTTAAAATTCGTGATTTAGTGGCCCAGATACGTCTACCCGGGATGTATGCACTCTCTCTCTTTTCGGCTGGCTCCTACAGCAAATGGCGAGGGCCTGATCGCAGAGCCCACCAGCTGGGAACCAAACTCTAGTTCTGCCAAGTGTTCTCCGTCACCTTTTCTCGTCCCCGGCCGAGCCCTGGGTCCACCACTTCGATAGCGGTCCTTTACTGCAAGGAGCCTGAGGGAGGCCAGCAGACAAAGGTTCACTTGGAGTGACAGCTCCCTCTAGAGAGATCCCTAAGGGGTACTGGGAAAAACGTTTCTGAAGTAGAAAATGGGCGTTGGAGACAGGTTTATTTTCTTTGCAAAGGAGTCCAGAGAAAGTTCTTTTTGTTAAAAACAATGAGCACTGCATTTCCTGACCGCATAATGGAGCACTGTGTGGTGATCAGACATTGTACCTACAGGGAGGATTCCCTCTGAGAGTATGTCAGGATGGCCGAGCGGTCTAAGGCGCTGCGTTCAGGTCGCAGTCTCCCCTGGAGGCGTGGGTTCGAATCCCACTTCTGACAAGCAATATCTTTTGACTCTCTTCAACCAAAAAATAAAATTTAATTCACAAATGAAATATAACTCATAAGAAAATGTCAACTAAGAACTTTTTATCCTAGCACTCTATGATAATTATTTATGCTGTGAACAAGAAAGTCAATTTTTCCCATAAACCAGGGGGGCAATTGAGATTAAATCTAATAATTAAAAAAAGAAAATAACTAATTTCCTTAGATTCCACCTTCACCATACCTATGTATCCATTCCTTTATTTGACAATTTATTGAATCCTTTCTATGAGCCAAGCACACCTAGGGAGGGCAGACAGACACCAACCGTGAATCTGAGGCAAAACCTTCAACGTGGATCCCTTAAATTGGTATACTTGATGTGAGCTTTTTCATACAAAGGGTGTAGAGTCAAACTTTGGTAAGCTACAGATTCTCCACCATCTTGCCCGACCCAATTCTACCAGCAATTCTAAACCGATACGGTTTTTTGGTGTCACTAAAAATAGAAAAAGAAAACAACTGACCTGATGGGGAGATGTGGCAGAAAGGAAAAAAGGAGTGGATTTTTTAAGAACTCCTTTTTCTTTAAGATCATAACATGCTACTTTCTGATTTGGAGGCACTGGGTATAAAAAAAAGTTTTTCCTTTTAGGAAAAAGGAAGAACAGTCAAACAGAATCGATTCAAGGTGTGAGGTCATGAAGTGTAAGGATGGAAGGATTTTGAGGTTGACTAGTGAAGGTTTGCCAGGCAAACTTTATTCTTTATTGACTAGATTATGACCTTGGCAAATGCATTTGACTTTTCTGAGTCTCGGTTTACTTGTAGAAAAATGAAAAAATATGGGGATTGAGTGAAATAACCCGGACACTTATTAGAAAAGCAGATCTCAGACCATATCTCTGATGTACAAACCCACATTTTATAAGATCCCGTACGATTCATACTTAGTAAAATTTGAGAAACACTTCTCTATCACCCCACTTGCTGTCTCCAGTCCCAGGCACTGGGGGAACCCCGTACAGCGCAGATATGCACGATCCCTCACTGTACTCCATCGACACGGCAGCTTGCCTCAGTCCTGCACCTGAAAGATAAGATAGAGCCTCCCACTCCGACAAAACCTATTAGGCGGGACTTGGCGGCGTGGTTGGTGGGCTAGGAACCGCACCCGTGTGGGACATGAGGCGCTCGAATGCTTGCAGCCGGGGCAAGGTAAACGGCCACTTCCTCCGGTGAACGCGGCGCGCGCCTCCAGTGGTTGTGGTCCCCGATGCTGCCATCTTGCCGACAGGCAGGGCCTTCCAGGGGCGGTTGGAGCACCTTTTCTAGATCGGGGGAAAGGGAAACTAAGCCCAGCCCTGCTCCTCCTGGCTCCGGCTGCACCCGGGAGCTTACCTTTTTATGCAATTGTTGCGTCTCCCTTCCCGCGTTCCGCTTTCCAGCTGAGCAGCGTTCAGCTCGCGCTGTCAGCTCAGCGAGCAGGACCGCAGAATCTGCCACGCGCAGCGGGGCTACAAGGCCACCGACCTGGCTCTCCACTGCGGAGAAACTGCCTCTTCTCTTGAGATTCTCAGAGCAGTTGGTGGCGGCAGAAGCTGGCGGTGTCAGCCACTTTCTGAGCACGTACGTTCTCCCCTTGGCTAGAGAGGCTGGTCTGAGTCCAGCGACTCGGCAGGCGCCGGTAGCATGTCGCCTTGCGAATAGATCATCCAGGCCAGGAGTAACACAGTTATTGGTTTTTAAAGTCATACTATTTCTCTATCTTGAAATGTGAACGTAGCATTTTCAAAATTACGAGGCAAATGAGCGGCAAAATGAGACTAAGAGAGAAAACTGCCAAAGCCTATTACTTATCGCATTGGTGGTTCAGTGGTAGAATTCTCGCCTGCCACGCGGGAGGCCCGGGTTCGATTCCCGGCCAATGCATAGATAGCGCAATCTGCTTTCGAGTCTAAAATGCTTTTTTTTAAAAGACGCATCACACTGAAATAAACAGAATCAGCCAGGTTGAAGACTTGTTCTTTAGATTTGGTCTCCACTTTATCGAGACGTTTTTGCTACGGAATGGGGACTGGAGATGACCTGGTGATCCAGGTCAAGAGATCCACAATCGTGGCAGGATTGGTCTCTGACCGAGTACCTGGCCCTGGTCCCCTATCGTCGCGGCTGGTGCTTAGGGGTGGGCGGAAAAGGCGTAGCTTCTTCCTATGCGATTTAGGTGAGTCCACGTCAGAGATCATGATTCTGCCAGCCAAAGAGTTTAACCCAACCGGAAGAGCGGGAGAGCCGGGTGGGATTGTACAGGTTCCCATCAGGTCTTGAGAAGTCTCACTTACTTTAATCTAAAGATCATCCCATTTCACTCGTCTGGTGACTACTTGGCATGGAGTTCCACTGAATAGCCAAACGATAGAGGCTTTTCTGTGACGTGAATTTTGTTTGCCATCACCAATCACCAAAATAAAGTTTTCACAGCCTCCCCGTCGGGGAATCGAACCCCGGTCTCCCGCGTGACAGGCGGGGATACTCACCACTATACTAACGAGGAAAGCACATGAAGGGTCTGCAACACATACTGATGTTAAACGTCACTGGTTTATGACGGTGCCCAAAGGATTTTTTAGGTAGTATCTTCTTATTTGTCTGTTTTAAAGGAGACTACTAACTTTGAAAAACAGAAACTAAAAGAAAAATTTTAATTTAAAAAACTAAAACTACAAAACTTAAAGTAAAAGATAAGAAAACAACAAAAAATGTACATAAACCAAAAAAGGCAGTAAAATTTAACAAAAAGAAAAAATTAGCATTTTCTCTCTCTGTTCCTCTTTTATATCTCTCTGTGGGTATCTTTCTCCCATCCTCTCATCTCTCTCTCTCTGTCTTTTTGTTGCTATCCTCTCTTCCTTTCTTTTCTATCCTCTTCCTCCCATTCCTGTTCTCATTCCTGGCAATCTTCCAGGTTGCAGAAAGCCCCACTTGACAAGGAACTACTATCTCCAGCCTAAAGTTGTTAGGATCTGAAGTTTACTCAGTTGAATCTTGAGAAAATCACAGCTTTGGCCTATCATTAGATGAAGTTTTACGGAGATCCTGAGTCAGAGGCCTTCAGTTACTGTGTGTTCCTGCATGGGGTTATCATATTCAACAAGGCACCATATGTTCAATTCTAGCCCCAGCCAGCTGAGTCTGTTCAGAGGCTGTAGACCATGTCTTTTGAAATAGAAGGTTCAACCCTCCATTAAATATAATGCTTAAAATTCTACCCCCAACCGAACCTGGGAGCATGTAGCACATATGATGAATGAATGAGCATGCAAGCCTGCCCCCTAGAAATACCCAGTTTCCCAGAATCTCAATAAATAGCTATACCCTCCTAAGAAGTACCTATAACTTCCCTATGGATTGCTGCAATCCTATGGTATAACCTGGCCAGGAAGGGGGGCGGGGGGGGGGGGGGGGGGGGGGGGGGGGGGGGGGGGGGCGGTTGCAAAGAAGAGGATGGGAACATTGCAAGCCAGATAGCCTGGTTCTTCCTGCCTTGCACAACCAAATAAACTCTCTGTTTATAATTAAAATAAACAAATAAACTTAAAGGATGACAAAGGAGAGAGAAACTAAAGCCTTTATTCCATTAGTGATTTTACTTTTCTCAGGCAGGTCACTAAGAGGCAGGAGGCAAGAGGCTGGATACAAGCCACTTCCAGAGTGAACTTCTTGGTTCACCTTCTCCCAGTACGCTGTTAAGAACTGGGAGAAGACCAGTCATACTCTAGAAGTGATCACTGGAGGGGTCCAAGGAAAGCATGTGTGAAAAAGTATGAGCATGCAAGAACATGAAAAAAGAATGAAAGGTTTTCACAATGAAAAATCACACCATCCTTAAAAGAATCTAGTCTGTAACTCCAAAAGTAGGAGAAGCTGTTGGCTTTAAATTCAATCACTGAGTATACACATACCCAGCCCCATGTGTTGATTTGACTACTGTACCTCATCCTATGATTTAAAAAGCACCATATTAACAAAAAAAGAGAAAAAATTTCTAATATTTTCAAAATCAAAAAATATCTTTACAATTCCTCTTTTCATCATATATGACTCATAATTGTTATGAGTCACAGGCTGCTCAACAAGATGCAAGGACTCCAACTGAAATTCAAAGCAGCAGTTTTATTGGCAAGCAGGTGTACCAGGGTCCCCAAGCCAAGATGGAAGAGACACCCAGAGCAGTCTCTGTTATAACCTTTTATGGGCCAGCACCACCACTGCCCCCACTTCCATTGTGAAGCAAGCAGGTGTAGGATACATTCCCATAACTATGGTTTCTAATAGTGCTGACATCCATTATCTATCAGGAGAACAAGATGTTTGTCAGGAACAACCAGGAATAAGGGGAGGTAGAAACAGGATATGGGCCCAAACAGCCATGGCAGATAATTTCCACCAAGGGCAAGGAGAGGACACTGGCTTCAAAATAGAGGTTTTAAACAAGATGGAGTTATTTTGGTTAGTCTGCTCCCAACAATATTAAAAAAGAAATTCTATACAAATTTAAAAGTGCAGGACAAAAAGAGAAAGTCAAGAAACTGAAAACAAAAAGATAGGTAGTGGCAAATGGCAAGAGGCAATCATGTGGGGCCCACGCCATATTAAGAAGAAAGGGCACACTGGCCACTGGGGTTCCTGGCACAGAGTGGGAACAAGAGGTGCTTATATGATGGTTGTGGGAGGACCACCAATAGCCTGAGAGAGGGTCAAATAGAGCAGACTTTGGGAGAAAGATCTGAAGGGTCCATTATCAAAGCAGGTGGTTCACTCCAGCTGCCCAGGCTTTTAGCCCCACAGCTGTTTTGCCTGCTTCCCCCAGGCCCGTTGAATCTTGGGTCCTGGGATTCTGGTGGCCCAGCTCCTGTCCCAAGGTACAAGGAGGGAGCATGGGGTGTGGACACCCTGAGCGGGCTTTCTGGACTGTGTGGGAGATGGGGGAAGCCCCGCCTGGGCACAGGCCGGGGGGATTAACTCCCTCTGGTTTGCTCCTGTTTCTGTCAGTCCTTATCAGAAACAAGAAAACCAACAGAAGAAACAGATGAGGTGAAGAATATGATTAAAAGCCCTTGACACACACCTCCCCTGGGTTGGAGCCAAAAAAAGGTTGAGCAGAACCACAGAATGTAGAGCTGTGAGACCAATATAAAGACAACATGGCAGGATTGCTCCAACACCGGGGCCTAGGAGCTAGAATTCTGGCTCAGGGTGGCCTCCAACAAAAATGAGGCACAACCCCTCTGGACTGTGGAATGAAGGCCACGGATATGGCAGCTGCCCAACAGCTAAGCGTTTGCAAACCATGATCATGGAGAGCAACCAGACCAACCATCAGCTAACATCTGTCTCTTCAAAGGAACTCCTCCAACCAATAAAGGAGAGGAACCAGGCTCTCAAAGCTCAAGGCCAGAACTATGATGCAGGGAAAAAAGAACAACAAAAAGCAGAAAAGACTGAGAACAGAAAGGAGCAGACATCCTGCAAGAAGGAACAGCCACTGATGGACTCCAAATGAGCTTAAATTGGCTGCCCAATACAAGCTAAGACTGGAAATCTGAGCAACATGGTTCACTGCACCCCAGGAACATAGGTCCTCACGCAGGAGAACATTTCTCCAAAAAATGAAAGAGACTGAAGGGCTAAACATAGAACAGTGATGAGAGGAGATGGAGTCCCTGGAGGGCTTGGGGGAGTTAGGGGAAGGGGGCATGGCCAAGGGGAACAACAACCATACAAAGATGACGGGATTGTATGATACTAAAAGTAAATAAATTTTAAAAAATTTAAAGGTGATTCAATGGTAGAATTCTCATCTGCCACACAGGAGGCCTTGATTTGCGAACATCCTAACCCTTTGGCCCTGTAAGCCTCTTTCTGACACACGATCTCTAAGCTGTTGGCCACATCCAGCGCACCGCAGCCCACCTCCGCAGTGTCCTGACCCAGCCCCTCTCTAAGCCTGTGCTCCATGCAGGACTCCGAAACCCAGTTGCTAGACTCAGACCACTCTGTCATCCTCACTCAAACCGTTGCTCTTCTCTTTGCCCTTGCTTAATCTTAAAACCCTTCCTTCAGGCACAACATGTTGCGCACTAGAGGTACACTCCACTGCAGCTCCTTCTGGATCTCGCTTGCCACCATTACTACCCCCGCCCCTGTCACCAGTGCTTCTCAGCCCCACCGCGGAGGGATGAAGGCACCACATGGTGGTTGCCAAATAGGGTCCAAAAGCATGGGAGGTGATTGCGGCTGTGGATGGGGTTGCAGTGGGATGGGTGTGTGCACGTGTGTGTGAGAGTGCGCTCAGTAGGATGTAGTACGGGTTGCACGATAGGACTCCGAGTTGAATGTGCATGATAGCAGGTATAGCCACTCTATGGGGTGCAGGTGGAGGCCTGAAAAAGACGTTAATGCAGGATCCCCCAACCAACGGTGGATATGAGAAAGTAAGGCACTACTTCTTCCCCAAAGCAACTCACACACCCTCTCCTCCCTCCACAACTGGAAGAGATGCCCTTCACCGCCAGGGGAGCTGCCTCTGAGGGGAGAGTATGGCTACCTGGTTGAGAACTTTGTCGAATGCAATAGGGTGTCATCGGGCACGCATAGGCGTGGGGGCCCCCTGCGAATGGCTGTCTGGAAAAGTGGATCAGAAAGGACCTTGAAGGAACCAGCCGCGGGTCACAGAGCTGAAAGGCGGCCAAAATAATGTTCTATCAACCTCCCCGTCGGGGAATCGAACCCCGGTCTCCCGCGTGACAGGCGGGGATACTCACCACTATACTAACGAGGACGGCATAGACGATGTCCCATGTCCGTTCCTGTCAAGTCATCGAGGCGCCTGCCCACCCCCACCGCCACCCCATTCCCATCCCATCCTCATCGTACGCCCACCGGTCCGCTCACCATCAGACCCACATAACACAGCGTCCCGGCTACTCCTGCCCGAGGCCGCGTCCGCGACCGCCTCAGCGATCCGACCCCGACCCCGACCCCGACCCCGACCCCGACCCCGACCCCGAGCCGACGCGACCGGATACCGACCCGGGACCTGGAGAGGGACCCGGACTCCTAAAC
>PVHY01015777.1:0-35288 GCA_004024945.1 Uropsilus gracilis | reverse complement strand
CTGGAATTTCCCTTCAGGGGGATGCAGGGGGAAGAAAGAAGTGTAACAGATTTCCTGGAAGGCGGGAAATCAGGGTATATAAAGGGTGTGCAAACAAAGAGAAGGATTTTTAATTCGATTCTAGGTGATAGGATTGGGATTTCAAAATGGAGAGGAGATGGGAATCGGCCATCTTGTAAAGATGTGAGCCATGTGAGCTTGGCCATGTGGCCACCGAGGGCCTGTAACAACCCTCGGCTGGCCCAGGCTGGCAGCATGTGTGCTAAAAGCAGTTAAGGAGTTTACAGATTTGAACTCCGTGTTGGAGTTTGCTTTGCTGAGTTTGATTTGTGTCCGAAAGAGGCCGTGCAAAAGTTAGGCCTGAGAAGAAAGTGAACTTTGCTGGTTTGGCACCATGGAGTTCCTGCTACCTGAAGGTGACAAGGAGAAGACAGCGTGGAAGACAAAGAGGAGCATTCAAAGGAACATGTCTTTAAGCGTCTGGAGATGGACTCTGACTGAACATTGGTGAGACGATTAGGACTGAGAGACTGAGGATTTTGGGGCAATCTGGGAAAGAACTTTAAACAATACTGAGAAAGGGTTTGGACAATGTTAAAGTATTTTAAGTCTTGCATGTTTCTTTTGTAGTTAATAGGATAATTAGAAATCACTTTGTTAGAAATAAATTAGTCTGCACTGCACTGAGAGTCTTACATTGGCTTGGTATTTTGGTTGAAAAGGCTGTGGATGGTGGTAAGAACCCACGAGTGAAAAATTTAAACTGTGTTTTAAAGTTTTTCTTTTCTACAGTTTTTGGAGCTGAAAGCAGAGAGCAGTTGGCTGGCTTTTGCATATCAATGGTAAAGGTGATCAGTGAAAATGCTAATGAAGAGTGTGTAGCCTGCTTTGTAGAGAGTAGCAGGCAGTTAAGGTTAAAGGAAATTGCAAAGAAACTGCTTATAGCCTGCTTTGGAGAAAGAAGCAAGCAGATAGGGCTAAACAGTTAAATAAAGACAGAAAATCTCTTTTTACCCACTTTCAAGGTGACATCAGTTTACACACTGCATGTGATCAGAAGCAGAGGCCTATGGGTTCTGCCTCCCGAAGCCCCTCTCTCTGGGCTGTTTCTGCTGTGTTGTCTCAGCTTTGCAGCTCCTCCTTCAGGCTCCTCCCTTCAGGCTTGACTGCCTCTGAGTCCCAGGCTACACACCTCACTCGGGACACTGGACTTTTCCTCCCTGTTCCCCTGGGATCTTCTCCTACCTTCCATCTATTGCCTCCTGGCACTGCCGTTCCATCTCCCGGCAGCAGAATAAGTTTATAAGGGTTTAGAAGTCCTAGTCTGCTCTCTGTCTGCTCTCTGCTGATCGTCTCTGTCATCCGGGCCTGCCTCTGCTGACTCTTGCCCTGATTGTAGGCGATGTTTCTCCTACTTGGCTGTGTGCTAGGCAGGTTGGGCTTGGTTCTCACGTCGCTGGGCACTGGCTTTGCTGCAGCCCTTTGAAGGTTTCTCTGCATGCCCCGGCATGCATGCGGGTGCTTGTCCTTGCCTGGAATCCTGCAAGGCTTGCCTGCAGCTTTTCTGGGGTGGGTCCGGAGCTTGGGGGGCCTGGAACTAGCTTAGTTTCCTTGAGTCGCCCTTCTGAAGATCCTGTTGAGTGCTCTGCGTGTTATGCGGCTGTGCCATCTGACTAAGGAGACAATTCTCTGAGCTCCAGAATTTGGGGCACTCCTCCTCTCCACTGGTATGATTTACGTCCAGCCCACAACTGCCTGTCTGGGTTCCTACCTCCATGGACAGTGCCCAGCCAAGACCGGAATCTGCAGGTCTTCTGGGCTCATTGAATTCTAATCTCTCCATTCAAGGAGACCTCTGAGGTCTATGTGGGGAAACCAGCTGCTGCATACATTGCAGTCCCCAAACCCACCCTTCCAGCCGGCATCCACTGCCCCCTACCACCCCAAGGACTGCAGTGGGGGTTGACCACAGGTAGGGTCCTCAGGGCAACACCAGACAGCTCTTGAAGCATCTCAGGCAGCTGCAGCAGCCAGGGAGGTGAACCAGAGCCACCCCCATGGTAGAGCAGGCTTCTGTGCAAGCAGCTGATTTTTCACAACAGACATTAGCACCTGGCAGTAGCTTTGGTCCTTTTTCCACTTTATTGCCTCAGTTTGGTGAAGATCGTTGTTCACCTCTCATCAGATGGCATCTGTGCAGTGTTCCCTGCCCCGGGCTGGGATGAGGCTGACAGACAGGGGCTGCCCCAGGCCCCAGAGGTTGCTCCAAGAGAGAAGATGTTTACAAGGTAAGAGAGGAACGAGCAGATGGAGCTCTAAGACGTGCACAGGGCAGAGTGCAGGGTGGCAGAGGAGAAAGCCTGTTCTCCAGGGGATCTTTAGGAGCAGTGTCTGGGCACAGGGAATGAAGGGGAGGCCCTGAGTTGGGAACAGAGGACTGGAAGGGAGACCAGTTTGGTCAGAGCGGAGTGAACAGGAGGTAAGAGGGATGGGATGGTAAGCTAAGGCCAGGCTGGTGGGCCAAGAATGCCGTACAAATGTGTAATTTATCTACTTAATTAACCGTGACATAATTGGCTGACTTATTCCTGTTCTGTTGAAACTTTAGGCTTGTACATTTAGTGTGGTTGTGGTAGTGAACAGCTTTATTCCCCATAGGCTTGGAGTAACTCCAGTATTGTGGAACTCCAGGACTGGAATTGGGTCAGAGGTTTGTAGCAGAGGCTGTTGGTACCCGTGGACCCCTTGGAAGGCTGGGGGTGTCCTTGTTCCAGATGTTGCTGGTGACTCACCCCTGCACTGGAACCAGTTCTCCCCATGCTGGGAATGAGGACCATGTGACCAGGGGCTGACAAGCCTGGCCCCCACAGAGCCAAGCACACACAGTTTTTATCTTCAGTGATCTCAGAGGACCAGGGGCCACACCTGAAGCCACAATCCTGCTCGGCTTCCTTCCTCTCCTAACCCTGCCTCTGCCCCTTCCTCTTAGAACACTCTCCCACTGTCACAGCGCACCAGACTCTCCCATCAGAAACCAGGTCCGAGATAGGCATGGATCTTCAGAACACTTCTGGTTTACTAAGTTCTTATGAAGGATCTTACATTCAGAAGCAGTTTAAAGTTTCCCTTTGCCAGGTAGAGTGGGGTACCTGGGAGGGTGGCTGGCAGCTGAAGGACAGTCATGGCCCCGGGCAGGAGCTTTAGACCTGGGCAGGCAGGTGTACAGGTGGAGGGGACCAATTGTAGCTAGGCCTCTGCCCGCCCAGGCTCACAGGTCTCCTCTGTGGGAGCTCTGCCACTGTCCCCAAAGCCAGCAGGCCATCGGGTGAGGCTGGGAGGGCAAGGGGAGGACAGAGCAGCAAAAGGGTGGTGGGTTCAGAGATGCAAATCCAAGGGAAGTGTGGGCACCCTCATGCCACTGGGGTCCCCGAGCCAGATGAGACAGTCCTGCGGAAGAGGGGAGGCCAGCCAGCGTGCCCCACATCCCATGCACACACCACACATGTACACATGCACATACCCTTACCACACACTTGCACACACTGTACGTACACACATACCACACACCTATGCCCCCAGCCCCCCCTGATGAAAGGGTCTGAGACTCAGGGAGCATTTTGAGCACCCTCTCACGGAGAGTCTCAGCGGATTCCAGCCTGCCTCCCAAGCAGACGCGATTCCACTGCCAAGCACGTCTCAAGAGGTCGAGATGGAGAATCATTAACAAATTCCAGCCATCAGAGGAGAGGAGAGGAGAGGTGGGACTCGCCGAAGGTGGCTGGCCTCACTGTGGGTTCCCAGGTGTGCACAACCTCGGGAGGTTGCAGCAGGGCCCGAGGAGCCCTGGACAGGCCTCACGTCAGGGGCCAGGTCTCCCCCAGACCCCCGGGGCAGTGTGGATAGCTGGTTTTCTGAGCCTGCATGGTCTTGGGAAGCCAGCAGATGGGTCTGAACAGAGGTGTGCCAGCGGCTTCCAAACACCTTGCTGTACATCCTGACTTGGCTGCTGCTCACCTGAATGGGCACTGCTCTCACACTGCCACCGTGGTCTTTGCAGCGTACGGGGGGGTCACAGTGATCGCACGTCTGCATATGAGGACTGACGTCTCCCAAGTGGGCCCTGCCGCTCCACCTCTGCTTACCTGCCTGTCTCTGCTTACTGGGCCTGGGGCTGGTCCAAGATCCCAGAAAGGCCCAGAGGGGGCAGCCATCCCTGGGCACCTGAGAGCCTATACATTCTCTTTTGGGGAACTTCCTGTCCTTACTCAGAAGGGAGCACTGTACTGCACCCTTTTTTATTTTAGGGTTCAGGTGCCCCTCCCTGGCAGAAGCAGCACTTGGCTTTCTGCCTATTTGCACCACCACTGTTCTGGCCATGGCCACCCTCCAGTGAGGGGTGGGGCGTGGAAACCTAGCTTGGCTGCTGAGTGCTGAGCCACGTAGCCTGGGGCAGGGGTGCAGGGACCCAGGGCAGGGGTGCCAGAATCACCCTGACCTTCGTTGGGAACCCACCCCTCCTGGACCCTACCCCTCCTGTGCTACTGCAGTTGCCTTACTCATCTGTGAGGCCTCTTCTTTCTCCGTCACCCCAAATGAAGTGTTACGAGAAAGGTAAGGCTGTGCCGGAAAGGAGTGAATCACCACATATTCCAGACAAACACAAATGGTGCTTAGATTGCTCTTGGATCAGCCAGTGCTGCTTCCCAGGCAGGAATAACTGGGAGTCGATGCAGGAGGACTCCCCTGAGCCCAGCCTCGAGGCTCGGGCGCTTGCCAACCAGGTGTGGGAGGGCACAGGGAAGATGTCTGAGGGATTCATCCTCCCAAGGAGCCTGGCAGGAGCGCAGGCTGCATCGGCCACTCTGACTCACCCTGCACTGGCTGCGGGGATGTCTTCCAAGGCAGTCACCCAGCAGACCGTCCGGGGAGCTTGGGCCTGCCAGACAGGCCCGCCTGTCCCCAGTCTAGCCATCAGGGGGCACCCAGCCCTGTTGAGCCTCCTGTGGGACTCAAGGGCATTCTGTGTCCAGAAAGAGGTAAAGAAGGGCTTCAGGGGCCTTCCGGCCCTCAGAGGGCAGTGGTTCAGTCCGGGATCCTGAGGCCCAGACAGCCAGGGCAAGGCTGGAGCCAGTGCCTGGCTGGCCTTCCCAGTGGGCACACCTGCTGTGCTTGGGCACCGCAGGAGCAGGTCAGAGCAGCCTTGCCCATGGCTACAGGTCCGTGACTGAGTCTCCTTGACTGATTTGAGCCAGAGGATTAGGCTTCTCTGGGTAGCTATGATGTCAGTTCATAGCCAGCCACAGCTTTGGAGGCAGATGGCAGGAAGGAGAGGCGGTCCCTTGGGATGGGCATGAGCAGCGGGGATCAAATGCCAAGACCAGTTCTCACACTTGGGTTGTTGGGCTCCCGGCAGAGATGGAAAACCCAGAGACACTAAGCAACAGGAAGCTCAGGGTGCAGCCCAGCCTCTGCTGAACTCCATCTTGACTAGTGTGGTTCTCAGGCCCAGCCAGACCATGACAGCAGGCCCAGCCCTGAGGCAGTAGGCATGTGCCTGGGGGTGAAGAGACAGGTGATTCTAGAAGAAATTTCAGAGCCAGCTTCAAGACAGATTGGAAGGAGAAACTCTAAAAAGAACTCTTCTTTTTTAACTCAAGGCTGAACATCTCCTCTGCTTTTCTGGAGAGAGACTCTGCTGCTGTTTCAGGGAGACGTGTGTTTCCTGGGGGCTCAAGGCAGCAATTCTGGCTCCCCAAGGAAAGGTGGGGGGTGGGGAGTTCTGCAGAGGATTCAGGGCCCATTTGCTGCTGTGACTCAGGTCAAAATCTGAAAGAAGGCCCTCCCCCACAAAGTGCATTCAGTGTTCTGGGCTGGGGGGCTGGAGGGCTGGGGGTGGAGACTTCTGTGCCCACTGGTTAAAAGTCACAGTGAGCTGAGGCCAGGGGAGGGGTGAGGCTGAGCGGCTTCCTGCAGGACAGGGGAGTTTTTCTAGAAAAGGGTCCCGAAAACCTGCTGGGCCAGGAAATGGGAGCTTCTCGTGTGCCCACATCTTCTGCAGAGGCCTGCTGCACGTGGACCCCCTTTGGGGTATAGATTTAACACCCACACTGCCTGGTCTCCTCAGGAATCCAGAAGGCTGAGGCACTATGTGGGGCTCATGCTGTCAGGACGGCTTCCAAATCTGAAACTGTCCAATTCTGCTGCTGGGAAGGTCAGGATCCTGGGTTCAAGGCTTGTCAGTGGAGCCTGTGCTGCAATGCCATGGGATCCTTTGTTAGCAAATGGGGACCACCACTTTCACTTGCTTGCAGAGTGAGCCTGAGGATTCAGCAAGACCACAGACAGCAGCTCAGGCGTGCCCCTCTAACACCTTCATGGGACCTTAGCTATGCTCCCCTGCCACCAAGACAGGAGGCCCCTGAACCCAGGTACCATTCTGAATGGTGGCCCTCATGGTACAGACTGCACGGGAACCTCATCTATCTCTGGCAAAGGAGGCACACAGGTGACACTAGGAAGCCCAGGCTTGGCCCCAAGCCCAGCCTCCAGGCCCAGAGCAGTGCCTGGCCCTGGCCTGGCTGTGTCTTCACTGACGCTGTGCATGAGGAACAAAGAAGAGTCCACTAGGGAAATGTCCATTAAGATTATCCCAGCGGAACCTGCAGAAGCCGACATCCATCCACTCTCCTCACTTGGCAGCTCTTCCAGTGTGTTCTGGTGTGATCTGGTCCGGCAGATTTGACATGTCAGATGCAAGAGGTCCCTCCCAGCCTTGTGCTGCCACTAGGGGGGTGCCTTGGTTTTGTCCCTTGGCCTGGCTGGTCTGGGCAGCTGCTGTGTGAAGTGGGGAGGTAAACTTTGCCACAGGACTGTGGCAAGGCTCGAGGAAGACACTAGCTGTGGACCCTGCCAGGGTGATACCAGTGGAGACAGCTGGGCCCACAGGGGTTCCTAGACCACCTGCTGGAAGCCTCTAGAACTGCTGGATTGACATACACCCATGTAGACACCCATGGGTACCCCACTCCTCTGGGGTTTTCCACCCTAGCCAAGGAACACCCCTCTATCAGGTCAAAAGAACAGAAAGACATGTGGCCCCATGTTGTCTGGGGAAGGTGGGACACTCCTGGGTGGTTGGTGAGGATGGTCCAGGGGGAGCGGTGAGCAGGGTGCTGATGTGGATGTAAGGAGCTGTTTCGTGCATATCTGTGAACCCCCTCAGGGTTCCTGTGGCTTCAGCCTTCAAACGGAGGGAGGGAGAAGAGAGAAGATAATCTAGGGACCCCCCCCCCCAAAGATCAGGGATGTGATGCTGGTGCCATAGCCTCCAAGTTGTCCCACCCACCACCTTCTCATAATACATATGATAGTTGCTCAAGCTCTTTGTGAGGGGAAACCTCATGCAACCCTATCCAATACAGCATGGGTGTTCAGGACAGGTCAAATCTACCCTCCACTCCCAACCCTGGTGCCCCCCATCTCCAATACCCCTACCGTCCAGTTTATCTTACTTGGAGCTTGGATTGCCTGTTCTGTCAACTTTCTGTCATTAAAAATTAAAACAAGTGCTGGGCACGGTGGTGCATGCTTTAATTGCAGCCTATGGAGCAAGGCTGGGACTAGGAATTGCTTGAGTTCGTAGGTTTGAGACCTGCCCGGGACAACATAGTGAGACCTAGTCCCAAAAAATAGCTGGGCATGGTGGCACATGCCTGGAATCCCAGCTACCTGGGAAGCTGAGGCTGGGGATCACTTGAGTCCATGGTACCCCAGGCAACATGAGCCTGCGGTTCCCTGGGCAAAATAGCAAGACTTAGTCTCAAAAAAAACAAAAAACAAAAAACAATTAAAACAATTTTCTACTATAAATATAATATGTACCTGTAGATAATTTAGAAAATACAGGAAATGGTAAAAGAGAGGAAAAGCCCCTCCCCAAAATCCAGTGTGCTTGGGTAGATTTCCAGTCAGAGTTTTCACAGCTACAAATGTGGGTGAGGTTTACAGACCTTTGTGTTTTTTCACCTGATCTCAGGACATGGAAAATTCCCCACAATGCCAAACTACTCAGAAAAACAGGGATTTGAATGACCACCTAATGCTCATAATACGGATGAATCACACGATATTTAACTGACTGTCTATTGTTCAGCATTTAGATTGTTTTTATTTCCATTAAAAATTACACTGTTATTAATATCCTTTGTACATAAGTGCCCATGTCGCTAGTTATTTCCCTAACAGAAAGGACTAGAAATAGAAGCCCTGGGTGGAAATAGGAGAAACACGACTGAAAGTTCTGAGACAGACTGTCCTTGAAGAAACCCCAACTGGGCTCCTTCCCTTGAGGAGTGCGCTGTCCCCCCCACACTACACCCACCGTGCTGCCAGCCCCTGATTTCAGTCTTGACTCCCTGAACAACTGAAAGTCGATTTGCTCTGGTCTGTGGGGCTGCCTGGCGCGCCTCATGTTTCACCCGCCTTCTTTGTTTCCAAAGGGAACCTCAGTGGCACCAGATTGATAATAAGTCATTGAAGTTAAAACCTTCCTGCTCTGTAGCTTCTGTGGCCAGCACAGCAGGCTTGGCATCCTCAATGCTTGACCCATGCTGGGGGTTGGCACTAACTGGAGGTATCCACTAATGGAACAAGTTCTGTCTTTTGCTGATGATTACGATCTGTTATGTGCCTTCTCCCATCTCTCGTTGCTCTTATGTTCACTCTCAAGTTGGTGTCATTATTGGGTAGTTTTTTTGATGAAAAAAAACAAGAAGCAGAAAAACTGAAACACCCTGAATTGAACCATCTGTCACCTGCGGGCAGGAGATGTGTCTTTTATTTCTTTTAGAAGACATGAGCATAGCTTTGAAGGCATGCAGACAGTAAATTTCTTCACTCATTCATTTACTCACTGAGCAGGGTTTTCTGGCTTCCACTGTTTACACTCAGTGCTGAAGGGACTAGCTCACAGTCTGGTAGAAAGAATGAGGTAGGGGGGTCTGCAGGATGCTATGAGAGCTTTAAAGAGAGACCGCCATTTCCACATTGGAGGAATCAAAGAGGGCTTCCCGAAGGAAGTAGATGAATGGAGTTGGTCAATAAAGAATGTAACTCGGGAGTGGGTATCAGAGGAAGCTTCAACTGTAGGGGTTTAGATCAAAGAGAGGGGTGAGGACATTACAGGTACAAAGAGAAGGAAAGTTACAGTGAATGATGGGGGTTCCCCAGCTGTGTGTGGAGCAAAGTTGCTGCCATATCTAAAGCTCACAGCTCTGCATCCTACCAGTTCAGGGAAAGGAATTCCAGGGTCTTGCAGGAGGGGACTCTCTGGAGGAATATGTCTGTTTCAAAGAACCAGTTCAGGTTCTATCACTTGTTGCCACTCCTGGCCAGCTGGCAACTCATTTCTCCCAGCCTTCATGCTTCCAGATGGTGCATTCGAGATGGAACACCCCCAAACTTTGGCACAAATACCTGGCACCGCTCCACTGAGGGTCTTATTACTACTCAGCAAACTGTGAAAGTTGGGCTCTCACAAACCCACACCAACAGGCCCAGGTGTCCTGGCCTGGGGTGGGGCACAACTGTTTTCTGTCCTGACTCAGTTCTCAGGCCACTGCAGCTTCTTCTTGTGCCCTCACCAGAGGTTGGATTCTATCAATAATGAAGCCCGGTTCTTCCTCCTAGGCTGTGCTGTGCCAACTCTGTGTGGATCAGCATGAGTAGATGTGAGGAGAGAAGGCACAGAGGTTGCCTAGAACAGCCTCTCTTGCCCAGACAGCTCACCTGGCATTGTGAAAAGCCTAGTTCATTCTGTTGGCAAAGGGGAGCCAGTAAGGTTTTATGCAGTACTCTAGGATGCTAACTGCATCACTCCAATTGATGATAAATCTCCATACATTATAAAGCGCTCTCAGAAGCTGACAGAACTAGCCTCAGAAAGGACAGATGGAGCAGAAACAAGTAAACAGCATGACCAGGGAGTTCATGTAAGAGAAACCCCAAGTGTCCAAAAATAGATCACAGGGCTGCTCTGAGTACCAACAAGATGTCACTGCATGCCCTTTAGACTGGTCAAAAACAAGAAAAGAAATACCTGAAAATGAAGAGGATACACATACAGACTGTGAGGTGAAATGTGAATTGCTTTACACTTTTCAGCAACCAGCAGAAACTATGAAATGCTCCCATAACTGCCTTGGCCCCAGAGGCCCGCTGCTGGGTAGTCAGCCTGCAGAGATGAAGCCTGGCCCAAGGGGCGGGCAGGGCATTGTTTGTTGTTGGCAGAACACTGGAAGCATAGGGAGTGCTCGTCACGGGGGCATGAGGGAATAGACCAGATGTGCATGCACATGGCATTCTGCCGCCAGTGTGAAGTTTAAGTTAGTTCCTGAATGGAGGTTCGTGACATGTGATCAAGTGTGAAAGTTAATGGCAAAGGCGCATCTGACTCTGGTCCAACTTTCAGAAATTGAAGACACGTACTAACAGTAAAACAATGATCCAAAAGTTGCCCGCGGGAGGTGTGCACCTATTTTCTTCATCTTGTCTTGCAGATAGGAGTGGCCGATGAGACTGCGGGGGCTTGGGGGTGGTGTGTGGTGAGGTTCTCATCGCCCATGGTCTTCCCCTTTTCTTATCTGAAAGGTGGGTGTGATAGTTGGCGCTTCCGCAGTTGTTTTGTGGCTCTGAAGACAGACCATGTGTGAAAGATTACGAGGAGGGAAGTTCAAAGGCAGCAGCCTCCCCAAATGCTTTGAGGAGCCACCACCTGATGCCAGACTTCACCCCATGACAATAAACCCTCTGACACGGGGTCACCATTATGGGGGCCAAGCCCATGATTGTGTGAGCATGGAAAAGACGTGTGAAAGTCTGCACTCTGAGTTCTCAGCATTGGGTGCAGGGGAAGAGACAGAGAGGGAAGGGGGAGCACTTAATAAAAGCAAAACAGCCTGATGATAGAACCAAATATACAATTAATATATTCACTTATTCAGTGTCCTCTTGGTTCCTTCCTTAAGTTTGCCCTCCTTCAGAGTCCTGGGGCATCTGACACCCATCAGGGGGTGAGGGTCAGAGCCTTTTCTCACCAGACCAAGCAACATAACAGGTCCTGGAAGGATGGGCCCCCAAGTTGGTGGAGGGAAGGGGTGTCTCTGGGTAGAGAGGCTGCAGAGATCTTCTTTCCTGTATGATTATTTTACTTTTTTACATTGAGTTGGTGTTATTGATATAATCAGGAGAAAACCCACTAATCTATTTTCACTGTGGAACAGCGGAAATATGAAGGAGATTGTTGTGAGGCATGATGGCAGCAAAATCGACCAGCAGTTACATCTGTGCTCCAGGCAGGAAATGATGGTGGGTATCAGGTGGGCAGTGACAGTGGAGGCAGGAAGATGCAGAAAGATTTTAAAGAATAATGAGAAGGGGTCGCCAATAGCACATGTGATTGACTAGGGTGGTGGGGGAGTATGTTCCTAGCCTTGTGGATGTGAGCTGCGGTGACAGGAGGAAAGCAGTGCCAAGGGGTCACATCTATGTGGCGATGCCCAGGCTTCTCTCCACGGTGGGGTCTCCAGCACCAGTGCAGGTGAGGCTAGAGTCATGGCCGGAGCTGAGGAACAAAGCGGAGACACCCACATGGGGGTGAGGACCAGAGAGTTTGAGATTTAAGAACATAGGTACAGAGGAGGAGGAAAGCAGAGAATTTGTGCTGGGAATTAACAGTGAAGTTTGGACACTCAGCATTTTGCTTGCTACATAATTAGCACTCAAGGGCTGGGCATGGTGGCTCGTGCCTGTAAGCTTCGGCCTATGAAGCACCTGGGGCTAGGGATCGCGGTTCGAGTCCCGCCTGGGGTCCATAGCGAGACCTAGTTCCAAAAAAACAGCTAGGTGTGGTGGCGTGCGCCTGTAATCCCAGCTACCTGGGAAGCTGAGGCTGGGGATTGCTTGAGTTCATGGTACCCCGGGCAACGAGAGCCTGCAGTTCCACGGGCAAAAATAGCGAGACCTAGTCCCAATAATAATAATAATAATAATAATAATAATAATTAGCACTCAAAAGCCAAATGAAAGCCCCCCAAACATTGACCGACTAACTGACAGAAGGGACAGAAAGGAATCCTGCTGAGGAAAGAGGACCCACTGGATTTAGCAGTGGACAGGTCACCTTCATGCTTGTGGGGTCAGTGTGTGATCTTTAGTGGGGAGGAGTGAGAACAAGTTGGCAAGTGAACGGAATATGAATAAAGCCTAATAAAAATAAAGCCTCTTGTGCTAAAGACACTTTGTAAGCTGAGAAGTGCTCCTCCCACTGGTATGACAAGGTGCTGCTGTGAGCTGGAGGTAGGAAGACCTGATTTTAGAGTTGGTGATGGAGCCTGACTTCTGGAGCCTGAATAGATTCTGCCAGCACCCTCAGGACCTACCTGAGTCACAGAGGAACCCTTACAAGCGAGTCCTCTGCAAAACATCTATCAGCTGTGAGACAAAACCACATGCAAGGACAAAACATTGTCCTAAAGAGATACCCTGAGATGAGTGGCAAGGCCTAGAGTCGCCTCCTGGGCAGAAGGCACCTATTTTGTCAAGGACACGTCTTATTTGTGTAGTTAGAAAAAAGTGTGAAATGGTATTTGACCCAAATAAGAAAGCGTAGCTGGGAAAGAAATGATGAAGGACAGGCAGCAGCTGAAGCGTGTGAGCTTGGTATTTTGGTGCCATGGGGGGGGTCTTCTGTTCACACTTTGAGGGATGGAGGTGGAGAGGAGTTGACTGTGTTCATGGGAGGATCAGGGGAGGGTTAGGGTGCCACTGAAGAGGGTTCCTGACAGATATGCCTTCCTGTGGTTGAGGAGGAGAGAGGGCTGGGGGTATAAACACGTTAACTGGTTGGGGGAGTGGCAGCATGGTGAGGTGGTGTGAGGCCGGTCATCTCCTGTAAGCTCCTAGCCTGGCTATGCTGTCTGCCCCTGGGGGTCTCAAAGCCACCCTGGGAGTGAAGGGGAAAACTGATGGAGGGACCTCCAGCCCTGGCTGTGGGTGCAACTCCACCCCCCAGCCCTGCCACTGTTGGCCTCCCTGCTCTGGCAACTGGGCTGCTCTGGATCTTTGCTTGAGTTGCATCCTGCATGAATGCTCCCTTGCGTACAGAAGCCCTGCCCAGTCCACAGGGGTTGGCACAGGTCCTGGACTCAGATGTGACCACCTCAGTGTCCTGGCCATTCTGGGCTATGGACATTGTGGAGTTCACCCTCTGCCTTTTATCCTGGAGACCTTGCCGACTGATCAGGAAGGAGTCATTTTAGGACAGTGGCTTGCCTGGAAGACTGACTTCCTGTTGATTTTTGACTGGGGGCCAGTATTCTACGTGGTCTGTGTGTGAGTATGCATGGGCTTCCTTTACTCCTGCTAGTAGGGACTTAATTTACTCAAGGGGAAGCACCTGTCATCCCTGTTTGGAAAAGTGTCTGTTTAATGACAATCCTCCGGATGCGACCCACTTGATGGTAAAGTTCCAGTGAAATTGGGCCTCTCCGCTGGCCAGTTCACCTGCCAGTGGGGTGGGCCCTGGCTCAGTTCCTCCAAGTGATTGTTCTCCAGAGAGCATGCTCCCCACCCTCTGACTCCAATTGGCTCCGCCTCTCCAGGCCTCCCACTCAGTCTACTTGTTATCTCTTAGCACACTTCCCTCTACATCCTGCCACAGACCCACTGCATCTCCTCTGTCATTGCTTGGAGCTCAAATTTCTGCTTGACAGGGAGGCCAGGCAATGCTCCATTGCCAGACCATGGCCTCCTGCTGCTCGCACGTGACCAGGAGGGATAAGAGGGGGTCAAAGACAGAGGTTCAGCCCGGAGATCGTTAGAGGGACTCTGTGGGACTGCCACAACTATGACTGGCCCTGGAGTGGCTGGAATGTTGGCTACATACAGAAGGGTTGTGCAAACATGTGATGTGTTGAGGAGAATGAAAGCCAAACCTATTGTTTGTGAAGGGATCACAGATATGAAAAGAGGAAATCTGAAATAAATTCTTTGATGTTGGATTGGAATTGGAGGTATTGGTAGAAACTCATTATTTTTGATAGCTAGACATGGAAATAGACATAGGGGTGTGTGTGTGTGTATGCATGTGCACAGACATGTGCATGATTACTAGTTCTGTCTGCTAAGAGGACAGTAGTAGCAGTGAATTAAATCCCAAAGAACACACCACCTACCCAGACCTCATGTGTGAGTCCACTAAATTTAAGGGTTCTTAGAGAAAGGAACTGAAGTCATAGTCAATGAACACGATATCACAGCTCCCAGGGAAGACTTACCATCTGAAGGGAATCTCTCCTAAAAAGATGTTTTCCTTCTGTAGGGCATACACCTTCCTCACTGTAGTCAAACTTTTCTGAATCTAAATGACCTGGGTGAATGTCTTACCACACCTAGTGAATGAGACATGAAGTGGTAGCGTTTCAACTTGACATGTTTCTTGGCTTTCATCACCTTCTTAGGGATCATCAAATGATTTAGGTTTCAAAATGTAAACCTTTGGCCTTCACTAAACCCAATATATTTGTCAAGAGGCTTCCTGGACTTTTGAAGGGAAAGTAAACCAAGTGGGCGTTTGTTTCTCATCAGAGAAAGCAAAGTGCTCACAGAAGCCAGCAGGGCTATTTCTATTTGTGGCCTGAAAGTGGTGGCCAAGAATGTGCCAAAGTGTTCCCTGTGGTCAGGGCTGGAGTGGGGGCTTGTGGAGATGCTGCAGGTGTGGAGAATAGGATGCAGAAACTGGGGGCTTGTTGAAATGATCCTCACTGGACAAGTAGAAGCTTTTCCCAAACCCAGACACTTTAGTGAGTGGCCAGGGGTCCTGTCAGTAGCTTCCTGGCACAGAGGAGAAGTCAGCACTCTCCTCTATGCCAGGAAGCTACTGACCAGGTAAACTGGCACCTGTGATCAGGCTAAAGATCACAGTGTGGCCTCCAAGGAAGCTTCCTAAATAAAAAAAGCCAGACCTATTACAACAATGTGCCGCCACCCGTGTGTTTTGAAAAAGATCCACTTGTATAGTTACCTGTGTCAAATGCTTTCTGATAAGAATAGGGAGGAACCAGATCTGGGAAGAAGAACAAAATGGTAGGTGTTATATCCTGTTTAGAGTCTACACTGGGGACTTTAATCCCTTTTGCAATAAAAATACCAAGTTGACTATAGATTACTTGTCTGATAAAATGCAAATTCAAATAAAGTGAGCAAAGGACAAACACACTGTCATTAGGAGTTTTCTCCCAATCTTCCTCAGGCCACAGGTCAGCTTCCTAACCAAGTGCTTTATGGGCTTCATCTTCTCACAGTATCCCATCTTAGTCTCAACAGTTCCAAGAAGAGGGAATGGGAAAACAAAATACAGTAAATATACAGACACACCAACATCCCACATGGAGAAAGCCCCTCTTGGCTTCCAGTCAGGACAATTGCCAAGGTAGAGGTCGAAGTTTCTCGAAAGTGTCTCTGTCAAGCTGCTCAGATGGGAGGGAACTGGTGCCACTCCCAAAGGGCATGTCCCCAGTGTGCAAGCTGCTGCCGGGCAGCCCCTCCTTCCTCCTGCTCCTCTTCCTCTGCACCGAGGAGTTGAGGAGTCGTTTGTGCGTGTTCTCCCATTTGGTGATTAGTTCCTTCCAAGCAGGGAAGGGTTGGCTTTTAGGTCATTTGTCCACCCACTTCCTGAGGTCACTTCCTCAGTCCTCACGATGGACCTGGTCGGGGATGTGAAAGGACTGTGTTTTGCCTTGGTTTGGCCAAGGCGCCTGAGAGGGGATGTGTTTGTCTGAAGACCTGGTGATTTCTAAGGACTGTCCCCCCACTTCCCTGACCCCCCACCCCCACCCCAGGAATTCCTCTTTCAGGGAAAAGGAACTGAAGTAATCAGTTCAAAAGACTGCGAGGGTGGGGGTGGTTTATTTCCTTGAACCACTCTTAACAGAACGGATCTGCCAGACTAGTCCTCTTCCTGCCCGGGCCCGCCCTCCCCATTATCATGTGACTTTGGAGCAGGGTGAAAGGGAGGCTGGGAAGAGTCTGAACTGGCTGGAAGCACTGGCAGGAGGGTGGGGTTGGGTCTGTCATGGCAGATGTGCCTCACACATCTGTCAAGCTTTAGCACGGCCCCTCTCCTCCCATGGGACTCAGGGTCCTCTCTCAGTCAGAGCCTCTCTCAGTCAGAGGTACCCCTCTCATGGCCTCCCCCAGCCCTGTCCTCACACCCTGTGAATATATCACCCATCTTTTCAGGGTACCCTTCCCATTTAGTCCTTCCCAAGAAGATCTCTGGACACCAATGTAATGTTATAAAGATACTGGGTTTTAAAATCATTTGAAAACAATGCACAAAAGATTATTCTTGAGGATAATGAAATCATTGACTTTGGTGAGGTTCTAATGCTCAGGCTTCAGGCTTAGGCCAGGGCCAGGCCAAGGTGGAAGTGCTGGATTCTCCAGGCTGCTTTGCCAAACCGGGCCCGTAGCTTAGGGAGCAGAGTCAGCACCCGCAGGACGTGGTGGGAGAAAGCAGGCTGCAGTTTGCCCATCAAATTCCACACTGTTTTGCCTCAAACACAAAGGAGTCACTTTCCAAGAGGAAGTCAGGTCTTCCTGCTGTTTACCTGACACTATGGAAAACACTCTTGGCGGCTTTCTCTTCCAGGGGCACAGTCTCAGCAGAGACTGGCCAGCCATCAAGCCGCCCCCTGAGCAAGGAAGGCCCAGTGGTCCTCAGCCCAGATCAGGCCTGGGGACCCTGTTTCCAGCCATGGTTGTAATATGAGAAACTGGGCTCAAATCTGAGAATCATAAACTGTTAGGAGGTAGAAGAGATCTAAGACAGGCCGATACCCTCTGATGAAGGAGGGGAGACCCAGAGAGAACTGAGTAGTCCCCAGATGCCAATCCTGGTGTTTGTCAGTTTTCCCCAAAATGAAGAAAACAGTAAACTTAAGAAACCCACACTACCCAAACGAAATCTATTTAAAAGCTGTGCCCTTTCTTCTGCTAGCATGTCTTTCCCTGTTCTTAATGTTATGAAATGACATTTTCATTTTTGAAAATGGAATGATGCTGAGCAAGATGGCAGTGCTCTGAAGAAAGCAGTGCCTACACCTGAAACGCTGATGTTTGGAGACCATGTCCATGAAATACCCCCGCCCAGTCAGAGCTAGTTGAGTGCCTGGAACTCAAGATCTGCTTGCAGGTCCCACAGACACATCTTGGGGTGCATGAATTCACCATCTGACCTTCAGGTTTTCTTATACTGAAGGGCCAATCAGAGCAACTGTTCATCATCAGGGGAGCTGGGGTAGAGCCCCACTCTTAGCTGTGTGTGCTGGCTCACTTCATGCCCAGCTGGTGGCCCGCTGGGACACAGGCCACCAACACATCAGAAATGCCGGTCATGTGTGTCCTCTCCACATACTGAACTCTGGGAGCCAGGTTTTGGCAGAGTCACCTGCCCCCAAGCCTCAGGGAGTGATTCCTCCCCAGCCTCATGTTTCTGCTGGCCCAGGAGTCCCTCAGAATCTGGCAGGATACCCCTGTGTTTGCTTGTCTCCTCGGTGGCCCTCCCTCTGCGAGTCTGTCTTCTCACAGGGCGCTCTTTTTATTAGGAGTCCCACTCTGCATCAGCCTGTCCTGCTCTAGACGAGCCTCCTCTTAGCCATACTTTGAAGCCAGGTATAGACTGCAAGGTTTTTTCTTACCAAATTCTTATCTTTGGAAGTCATAAAAAGTACTCCAGTGATGCTAGTGAGTACACTGAAAGAGGCAAATTTATTTCAGGAAGGCAGTGACAGATAGAAATAAAGATAGGAAAGCAAAAGCGTTGATGGTAGAGTGGTTAGCATAGCTGCCTTCCAAAGAAAGGAAAGTAAGACACCCTGGACTGAGAAAGCCCAGGGTGAGGCAAAGGAGATTACCGTGTAGTTACCCCAGAAACATTATTTTATAAATATCTAGAAATATCTTCTTTGGAATAGCCTATGAACCCCACCAGTCTTTAACTGATTGGCTGAAGTCACAGAGGAGGGATGTCGTTCATGTGGTGACTGGCAAACTGGCCCGTCTGTTTAATGTTCTGCTATGTCCTTCCCATGCTTTTGTTCCCTGAGGTGCCGGGCATTTGTCCTGGGCACTTCAAGTCTAGCCATGTTAGAAAAGTGGTTTTTAAGTTTTATTTTTTTGATGGGGTTTCCTTATTTTTTCATAGTCCCTTCTTCCTGAGGTTTGTTTACCTACCTAATCTATCCTGATGGGGTCAATTTTTCCCCAGCTTCCACTTTAAGGACAATGGGCCCATTTCCAAACAAGGTCATGTCCTGAGTCTTGAGGATTAGGACTTCAGTCAATGTTTTTTTTTTGGTGGGGGGTGGGGGGAACAACACAACCTATAACAAAGACCATCTTAGTACAACTTAATTTGATTTTCTCCCTCCCTTTTTTTAATTGAGGTAACTTTAGGACACTGTAAGTTTCAGGTGAACTGTTTCTCACCTCACCCCACTCTCACCTCCAGATGCCCAGTCACCTCCACCCCTTACCCACCAGCACTCTTATCTGCTCTCTCTCCTTCTTCTCTGGAACCACTACTTTATCCTGAGAGTCTAGGGTTTGTTTTTCTTCTGTGTGCTCAGTTCCTCTGCTTCTTTTTAAAGTAGGCTTTTAAAGTAGCATGGGTCGCCTGACTTCAGAGAAAGCAAACTGAGTTCTCAGTCCTTCCAAGAGGACCAGCTGTGAGGCAGGAGCCCAGAGCAGTGGGGCAGAGCTGGGGAGGGCAGCCGGGCAGCTGGTTAACAATCTCCCTGGCTCTACAACCACAAATGCAGCACAGAGAAGCTTGAAGGCAAATTCCAGGCTTGCTCACTGTGAGAACTCTCCCCTGGCACTTCCTAGGAAGAGCATTGCACCAGCCAGGAGGGCCGAGTAACCCAGCTGGGCAGTCAGTAAGCCAGGCCTTAAGTCATATTTATTCATGGAGGGCCTGGCAGGCTCTGCTCTGTAGGAGCTGGACGGGCAGTATGCCTGGTGGGCCTGGGGGCCAGCACTCTCTTCTGAGCCTCTGCTTCCTTCCAGGAACTGGCTTTGTTTGGTATTTCATCCTGACCCAAAGGCTAAGGGCTGCATTGGGGCCCAGGTGGGAGCTGAACTTTCAGGAACTCTGTACCCATCTTGGGAGGAATCCACTCCACGAAGTACATGGGCCCTGAAACATGCTGCTTGAGGACAGGGTAGAGGTGGCCACCCCAGCACCTTCATGGGCCCTCCCTCCACAAAAACTATTTAAATAAAACTAAATAAATCCAGGCTGAATTTGTTACATATCCATCACATATGTTTTTTTGTCTTTCTGGCTTTAAAAGAAACTAAAATTAGAACATTGCTGCTGGTTTCACTGTATCTCGGGCTTCAGGACCATCTCCTGTGCTGTGGAGATACTGACCCTGAGGAGGGTGACTTTGAGCATGTGAGCATGTGCATGTATGTGTGCTGATTCATGGTATCACTGACAGTCAGTGCTATGTGATACCACACAGCTCAGGGTGTGATCAAGGTGACCTTTGAGACCAAGGTGAGTGGAAAGAGCAAGGTTTCAGGAACTAGGCACTTCTCTTAACAGTTACCTGTGACTTTTCCTCCTATGGCCCAGGGTGTGCTACAGTGAAGTGTGTCCATCTTATCAGGGGCCCTAGTTGTCCAACTTCAGGAACTGGATGCCTTGCCGCCTCCCCTTCACCCTCTGGCCCCAACACAAGTGTGGGTGTGCAAACAGGTGATGAGAGGGGGAAAGCCTGGGAGTGACCTGGATCACCAGTCTGCACTGGTCCTTGCCTGGCATTTGAAAGATGGGTATAATCCAGGCTGGATTTATTACTATAGCATTGCAACACATTTATTGTTTGGATTTATTATTATAGCATTGCATCGCATTGCAACACAAATCCTTCCTCAATGGGGTTCCTCAAATCATATGTCAGTGGGAATAAAACTATTCATGGTTTTAAGCACAAAATATTTCATCTTTCCACTAATCTTGCACTCAGCTATCTGGTCCTCCACTGAAGAGCAACAAGTTAATTTAGAGAGTCCAGGAAGCATTTTTGAATTATTTTGGATTGAGGGGCTACAGACTTCCTGCAAAGGGCCAAGTTGTACATATTTTATTTAGGCTTTTCAGGTGTTTGATGCAAAAGAGAACATCCTGTTACCTCTCTGGGTTTTTCTTGGACTGGATGAGACATCAAAATGACTGGGTGACCAAGGGAGATGAATCAATTTAATCATAAGCATGCAGAGAATTTGCATGGCTGTAAATTCTAAATAACAATGGAGTGGATCAGGAATATTTATCCTGTGTTTTGAGATCTGGGACACTGAAGACAGAGAGGGGAGACTTTTTTTTTTTTTTTGAGACTAGGTCTCGCTATTTTTGCCCGTGGAACTGCAGGCTCTCATTGCCTGGGGTACCATGAACTCAAGCAATCCCCAGCCTCAGCTTCCCAGGTAGCTGGGATTATAGGCGTGCACCACCACGCCCAGCTATTTTTTTTTTTGGAACTAGGTCTCACTACAGGCCCCAGGTGGGACTCGAACCACGATCCCTAGCCCCGGCCACTTCATAGGCGGAAGCTTACAGGCACGAGCCACTGTGCCTGGCCAGAGAGGGGAGACTTCACCTGGTGGACAATGTGAATGACCTCATCCTACAGCACCGCTGAAAGATGGGATTCTCAGAGAACCTGCTTACTGGTGAACCCTAAATAGGTTCTTCTAGGTCACAAAAGGGGTATCAGTGATTGCTTCTTGGATTAAGAAAAGGGCCATAAAGCTTGGCATTTTCCTTCACCTATTAGAGAAGGATGAAGGATTTAGGCGACTACAAAACTACTCCTAGCCTTCAAGTTTCTCTCTGCTCTCACCCCAAAACAATCTGCTTTCTTTAAGTAATGGGAAAAGACCTCAAGAGGCCTTGACTGATCTCTAGTTCCCATGCCAACATGACTGAAGGTCCACTGAGAAAACACATCTGGACTATGCCAATAAATGAAAATTTCCCCAGAATAAAACATGCAATCTCCAAGTGTTGATGAGCTGCTGTGGCACACGAAAGCCACACTTCCTGCTTATCATCTCCTCTTTAAGTCTTTTCCCACACTGACTCTTGGGGTGGAAGGGTAAGGCATCAGCCAAGGTGAATGAGATGATGCCTGCACTGCGGGACTGTTTCCTCAAATGCCCCATTTGGTACTTTACTGCCTTGGTAGAGAAAGCTCTAGCTGACCTGCTGGAGAGAGGCCTGGAGAATGAGACACAGGAAGAGGATATCAGAGGGCCCTAGGGAACTAGTTCCCTTGCTGTGGTGTTAGATTAGTGTGTGAAAGCCCTCTTGGGAGCTCAGCACCACTGAGCCCCAGGTGACTACACCCAGTCAGCAAAGCCTCCCCCTGATCTCAGCCCATATGAAAGAGCTGTGAGCAAGTATGTAATGTAGTTGTTTGAAGTCATCAAGCATGGCTGTGGTTTACAACAAAACAATGGATAATTAACAAACATGCTAATTAAAGTGTGGACATGTGTGTGCATGTATGTACACAGGATGCAGTCGAGAAGCCACAGGAGCAGCACCTGCTGAGTTAAAGAGGAGGGTAGGCAAGATGGAACAAAGCCACTGTGGAGGTGCTCAGTTTGAACGGCAGGCAGGATCTAAGTGTATGAAAAGGAGAAAAGCAAGCAAGGGCACAACAGGCAGAAAAGTGCACGTGTTTCTGAGTGCCCCCTGAGGACTGACTGTAATGATGGACCTTCAGGAGCAGTGATGTCGGCAGGCATTTTGTGAGTGCCTGAGACACCCCCTCATTTCTCTCAGAACATATACGTAGGTGGAACTGCTCCACTGACTCACAAGTCAACCCTGTCTTCACTCTAGAGAGCCTCTAAGGCTAGAGCCCTGGGGCCCTAAGCAGGGCTTCTCTATAGGAGAAAGGTACAGGATCAGCTAGGTCCATACCTTTTACTTCATAAAATGGCCAAATGCTGAGTCCCAGAAGCTTGCCATTATCTATCCCCCACCCCCACCCCGCGCTTACTGACAAGTCCCATTTCTCCCTCACCCACCAACTACTCCATCTCCATGCCTGACTTTTTTAGTTCCCTACTGGGAACACCATTGGCTGATCCAGTGCTGGACCATGGCTACAGGGAACTGTCGCTGACTGTCCACAGCCCTGCAATCCCCACCAAAGCATGAGATTCCCGCAGCAAAGATTCCTTCTGCTCAGCACTGTGTCCTCAAAGCTGGCAGTGGTCAACAGTACACCATGGGTTGAGAGAATGTGCAATGAACTGAAGATGCAGGGAAATGCTGGTTACAAGGCAGTGACACTTAATCACTCTGACACTGAGTGGCACAACTCTATGCTGATCACATGAACCTCCTGTTCGTTTTGTGCTAGTACATATTCCACATAATAATGTGCTAGCATATTCTACGTGCTACAGATATCACTTACACCTGAATGAGTTCCGCAGGTGGATTCCTCCCCACCCTTGCCCATAAAATGTATACTCAACACAGGGCTCAAGGCCATAATCCTAGACTCAGAGTCTCATGCTCTACCAACTGAGGTAGCAGGGTGACATTCCAGGGGGCTTGCTGAGTCTCTGATAAAAGATGAGCGATTCCACATTTTAAGAGACATTTTCCCCTTACGGGGCTAAAATTTCCATATCACTCAAGGCAATTTACAGATTCAATGTAAAAATTCCTATTAAAATTCCACAGCATTTTTCATAGAAATAAAAAAAAAAGCAATCCTGAAATTTGTATGGAACCACAAAAGAGCTGTAGGAACCCTGAGAAAGAACAATGCCTGAAGCATCACACATCCTAATTATTCAACTATATTGTAAAACTATACTGATCAGTGTGGTCCTAATATTAAAAACAGACCAACGGAACAGAACATAGAACCCAGAAGTAAATTCATATCTATATGGTTAATTAATGCATCACAAAGGAGTCAAGAATATAAAATGAGGAAATAGTAACTTCAATCAGTGGTGTTGGAAAACTGAAGAGTCACATGCAAAACAATGAAACTGGACCAGTATCTTAGACTTTAACAAAAATATTTACTCAAAATGGATGAAAGACTTGAGTGTGAGACCTGAAAACATAACCCTCTTAATATGGAGTGGAGTTCCTTCATATTGGTTTTGGAAATGATTTTTTTTTTGTATTTCACATGAAAAGCAAACACAAAAATAAAGCTGGGGTTATAGCAAACTAAAAAAAGCAGTAGAAGATCATGGCTGTCCTGGCCCATAGGTGACCTCTGCTCTCTGGAAAGAATTTCAGGCATGGTAAAACAGGGGCAGGAGGAGAGGCCTACAGGTGAAAGGGAGTGGGGTAGTGAGCAAGTAGGGTACACAGAGTAGGACCTAGAGGTACCTAAAAGAGGTCTGTTTGCAATGAGTATGGGATCATACTCATAACCACCAACCACAGCAAAAGACAGAGCCTTGCCACAATGATCCACGAGGCCTTTTGTGTGTTCTTTCTCAGAACGTCCTCTAGAGCATCATCTCATTTACTGTAAACAGTCCTCACAGTTTTGCCTTTTAGCCCTGTGAATGTATCTTGCAATCTTGGTTCAGTATGGCCTTTTCTTTAAAGCTTGACACACATGCAGTCGCTGCATGCACTTCTCTGCTGCTTTTGCTTAACGTTCTGGTCCCTTCCCCTAGTCCTGTGGTACCTGGTCTTACTTCAAGGTTGAGTAGTGTTCTGTGTGACCTGGTTTATCCATCCTACAGTAGACAGACAGACAGGCTGTCTTGGCCTGTGGCTACTGTTTACGCTGATCTGGATCTGCATGGTCCAGGCTTCTTGAGGTCACCTCCCAGGTCAGGGTGGCCCTGGGGAGACAAGTTGATGGTGCATCCTGACCTCTGCCTTTTCTTTCCTGAAGAATTTTACCTTCTGTACCTTTATTCCTGTTTCTCTAACTTTAGAATTGTGTTTGTGTTCTGGTAACCTTATCAGTATTGTCACTAGTGTGTAGCTTGTGTACCACAGGGCAGATTTTTTTTGAATGTTAATATTTTGTAATTTGCATATAATGCTGGTTGTATTTGTATGGTTGTTGTTTCCCCTTAGGTATGGCCCTCCCTTCCATATTGTATCCCTATCCCCCCACCCTATCCCCCCTTTTCCCTCTTCTGTTCATTCCAACTCCTTGCACTGTAAGTCACTGATGGTCCTTTTCTTTTTCTGAAACAATGTCCTTTTCCTCAGTGTGGACTTGAACTCCTGTATCACAACAGACCAGGTTGCGCAGATCTCCAGGTGTAACTGAGGTGGATGGTCAGAACAAACATGTCAGAAACCTTTTGTAGGGCAGGTGCATGGTGTGGTTCTCTAGGCTCCTTCCCAGTGCCTTCCCAGCCTTCACATTGTGCTGCTTCTGTGCTGTTTAGTTCTGGTATCTTGGGTTGGGAGACCCACTCCCAGCCACTGGCAGTGGAGAAGTTCCCTGCTGGGAACAGACTTCCCCAGGTGGTTGGTTCAACTCCTCTCCTCTCTCGTATTAGCAGTTCAAGGTAGGTGTTTGTGATGATTCATGATGTTCTGGCGGCCTTTACAGAAGGGACAGAGATCAGTTTTCCAGAGGACTGTGGCTCTAAGAATTTCTCAGCTCTCACGAGGTAATGTGGCACTGGTTTGAACCTGCAATTATGTAGCCCTGACTCTGAATAGCTTCTGCTTAAACCAAGATATACAACATGTCTGGAGTTACACACGTGGTACTTGCAGGCCAAGATCAGAAGCTGGGATTTTGAAGACTTAACCACGTTCTCTCCGGCTATCTGTCCTGTACAATAAATTACACTTTCATTCCCACCGTTATCAATGTCATCTCACTTGTCTGTAAACTCCCTGACAGAGACACGGTTTCTGGAATCCCAGTCTCTTCCTCCCACATAAAGCTCTGCGCATCCAACAAGGTGCCTGAGGAAGCAGCATTTCCAAGGTGACACTAAGTGGTAGGCCAAAGGCCACCCTATTAGAGATGCAATATGCTCATTGGCTTTGAATTTTCAGTCGTATTCAGTAAATTCTCTTCTTTTCAAATCATTCTTAAAAAATTGTGTTTGTACTGTAGGAAATGGGGAAAAGGTGGAAGGGAAAGTAAAAAGAGGAAGGGTGGAGTTGGGTAATCATCCATGTGGCATGACAGCACTTGCTGACTTCAGGTGACAGTGCCAGGCCACATAGCTTATTGTTTCAGAAACTAGTATCTGGTAACTCAGTGACTACTAAAGGGAAGGGTTCATTTGCATGATGACTTTTAGACTCTGGAAAAGTGAACAAGGCTGTTAACAGGAATAGAAAACCATCACAGCCCTTGCTATCTTTGTTTGAACTAACTGGCACCAGCCCACAAGGGCAGCATGGGTGGGGTTAGCTGAGGTGTGGATGCCAGCTCCTGTTAATGAAGGCCAAATCTGCTATGTCCCCATTAGCTGGAAAACAAGGGCTTGAAAGGGCCATAGCCACAGCCTAATTCGATGCTCAGAGGCCAACTAAACCCCAGTGCTTTTCTGTTCACATCTCAAAACTCATGGCTGGAATTTTGGCACTGATGTGACAATTGTTATTAAAGAAAAGGAGAATCCTATCAAATGAGGAAGACTCCAGAGCTACAGAGCCTCCTCCACCAGATGTTTGAATCTTGCATACTGCAAAATCAGAACCACAAAGAGTGCCAAAGAGCCTGGGATAAACTTCATGTCCTCTTTCTTACTTGCCTTCTCCCTGGCTGGGGAAAACAACCTAACAAGTGATCAAGATTTGGCTCTAAGCCGGGCATGGTGGCACGTGCCTGTAAGCTTCAGCCTATGAAGTGGCTGGGGCTAGGGATTGCAGTTTGAGTACTGCTCAGGGCAACAGAGCGAGACCTAGTCCCAAAATATAGCTGGGTGTGGTGGCACGCGCCTGTAATCCTAGCTACCTGGGAAGCTGAGGCTGGGGATTGCTTGAGTCTGTGGTACCACAGGCAACGTGAACCTGCAGTTCCATGGGCAAAAATAGCGAGACTTCAGCTGTAGCTTCCTCCCCAGAGAAGAGTGCATCTTATTGATGTGCAGAGCCAAAGGCGATGGCCTGGAGTGAAAGGGGTGGGGTTAGTGAGTCCAAGACCAAGTTGATTAAATCTGGTCTCTCCAGGGGCTGAACAGCTGATTGGGAGCAAGGTTGCTCGAAGGTGTGAAAAATCTGATCAGATTTCTTTTAAATGCTGCTGTTAGCCTACTGAGATGCCTGTGACCACTATGCCAATTACATGCCTCTTTCAAAGATCTTTGAACCCTGGTGAACCCAATGTTCTCCAATCAAAAGCATCTTAAAAGGTGCTGTCATTGTCATATTCCCCAAGTGGTTTGAATACATATGCAGTCAGAATATCTAAACAGATAAGAATTTGTGGTAAATTAAGGGGATTGAGAAATGGAGGATAAATGGATCATCAAACCTGCTTACATGTGCTTAATTAAAAGCTTACTTCCTGGCTTTGTGGTGAGTGGGATGATGAACAGGGATGGATATACCCACTCTTTTAAAAATATGACCCTGCGTTTATGTGTATACACTGGGGTAGGGTGGGTATCCTGACCCCAAGGAGCTGCTGATGTGAATTTAAGGGCTGAATCTATTTTGCCTCATTCCTACCATCCTGTACTTTTGCATATACGCTTGGGAATGAACCACTGCTGCTAGCAGAACTGGGATCCTGTAACAAGCTGGTTTGCATCCCTTGGCATTGGAGTGAAGCAGTTATGCTCCCTCATGTCCAATAATATGCTGTGTCCAGGCTGCCCAGGGCTTTTGACTGGTACTCATAGAGCCATTACATGCTCAGGTCTTCCTGTTACTCCCAAGAACTTAATAGCTGGCTCCTTTACGGTGTGGGCAACGCAAGCAGGTAAAGCTTCTATGAGATGCTTGGAATGAGCGCTTGAGGGACCAAAGCAGCCCTCAGGTGGCATTTAGAGCAGTGGCCCTCTGAGCTTTACCCCAAGACACATCTGTTCCCCAGACTGGCCTCGCCGTTTTCCCTGACACACACCTGTTATCTGCCTCTTAACCCCCTTCAGCTGTGATCCTGAGTCTGCTTGCCTCCGCCTCAGGGCCTCAAGAGGCACATGTGGAACTGATATGTGACCTACAGAAAGTCATGGCCAAGGGAGGTCTCTTTTTTTTTTAGCTGCTGCCAAGAGAATTTTATTCTTGCACATCACTAGCCACAAAATTTCCTCATTGGTTGTTATATAAATGCTGCTAGAGTAGTTGTGACCACTTACACCCACATTTCACTTCTGCAAGTCAACAGCATTTTCATGATTTACATACGCAATATTACAGATTTAAGTGAGATAGTCAAGCATTCTTAATACCTGATGCTTTTTAGATAGCCACGTACATGTAAAAAGACCTGTGTCTCCAGAGAAGATTGAAATGTACTTAAAAAAATTGTTATAGTAAGGTTTTTAAGCAACAACCTTCTACTTCCACACCGTGATACTTTTTGCATTTTTCCTTCCAGCTGTTTTCTTTTACCTGGTCTGATTTCTTTGACGCCCTGAACTTTGTGTAGTTATTTTTCCTCAACCTGTTCATTACAAATTTAGCTTGGAGCTTGTTTGAGCTCTGGCTCTCTTCAGCACAGCAATACCCGCTAGCTTGCTGTTTGACAGGCTCAATTGTTCCTCAAAGTCAAACGAGAGTGCTCCTTACCAGCTGCTTTCTAAAAGGCTTTGGCCGATCTGACTTCTCAAGGAAGTCAGTCTTTGATATTTGCATTTGCAGCAGTTGCTATGGATGGACATACTACGGCCCAGTCAGACCCCAGAGAGGTGCAGCTTCTTGATGTCTATGCTGAGCCTGCATGGGTACTGTTTAGCCAAATGCTGAGCGTAAGTGGCAGTTCCAGAACTAGTTTCAGGTGTGTGTGTGGGGGGGGAGGGGTCAAAGAGAAGATCATGCCCATCCCAATGCATATGCAGAATCCCACTGTGCTTACTGAGTGTTTTGAGGATGCTCTCCATAGAGGATCAGTGAAGTTTCAAGCAACTATAAGGTGGGATGGGTAAGGTGGGATGGGAACAGTAGGTTGAGCTGCCCTCCCTAGTTCAACTGGGGTAGCTTACACATGGTGTTTGTTGCTTTATCATTATTCTAATATGCACCCAGATTATAAAAGACTAGTCAACCCTCACAGAAGTAAATTAAGTGCCTGTATTGAAATAGTCACAAGGAAACTAATACCACATCAAGCAAAAGTGCCTAGAGTGTTTGTCTTCAGATGCAGATGCTCGGGTTGGAGACACCTGCCTAGGAAAAGAGTGATACAATCCATCCTTCGATCAAGGAACCCAAGTCATCTTATATGCTCAGGGTCTGACAAAACAAGCAGTATTTTATTAGAACCTCTTTCAGCCTGAACTCAATCATATTCTTAGGGGAAATCCTGACTCAATGTGTGAGCAGAGCGAGTTTTGGTTGCTATCGTGGCTCTTCTGTGTAAGTTCCTCCCAGGTCAACGCAAAAAGAGTAGACAAGACATCGGAGAGAGTAAAAGGCTTTATTTATTACTAAGGGTCGGCTCAAAGTCTGACGCTGACACAAGCAAAGACAAGTATTACTTTATTACACTTGACCTTTGGCACCTGCTTGAGCCCCAGATTTCCAGGTGACACAAGCACACCCAACAGGCTTCTGCAGTTCCTGACAGCTACCCTCACCCCAATCTCACTCAGTGCTGTCACAGGCGTGCAGGGCAGGGCACAAAGACCCAAACCAGCCACTCCAGCTATCCTGCTATTTCTCTGATGTCCCCCACCACTGAATGTCAAAGCAAGAGAGGAAGAACTCTGCCCCCAGGTCCTGGTCATAAACGTCACTTCCCTATAGCCCAATGGTCTGCTGTCAAGTAGTAGGAGAAACAGGGCTCCTCAGATTCAGCTGGTGCCTAGCTACCACAGTCCCTGGTGCTCTTCTTAGATAGCCAGGACCAGGCAGGCCTTGGTGACCTGTGCAGCTCAGTTTACACACTCAATGTGTAAGACGCGAAAAGTTACCATTAGGATCATATTTTAAAATCATGACAAAAATGGGGACAAAGCCTACAGTCCTCAAGGGTAGGGAGAAGACAAAGCAAGTCTCACAAATGGAAGTGGATCCCCATCTGAGGGCACCACTCAGGAGGCATGTGGAGCTCAGTTCCTCAAGGTGACAAAGGGAAAGTATAAAACATGGCATTTCCAGATGCCCAACAAGTGACTGCTAAGAGAGGGATGCCCATGGTTAACCTAAGGCTGGCCAACACTGCCACACAGCCGAGAGCTGTGGCCCAGGGCTCCCCTCGAAAGCCACGGCTGTATGTGTATACCGAGAGTCTCCAAGTCGTTAAGAAAGCCAAGATTTACTCTTCAATTCAGAGCTAATCTTCTTTTATAAAAACATCAATAAGAAATCACTACTTTTTCTTAAAACCTTATGACTTCCTTTTTAAGAAAGCCATAGCCCCTGGAGGTATGTATGAAGTCTGAGTCAAATCCCAGAGCTCAGTGCACGGTGACCCTTTTATAAACACCTGCCTCCAGTAAACAGCCAAATCACTGCCTCTTGGAGAGAAGCCTGCTGGGTGGCAACCGTGACCTGCTGGGTGAAAGCACCACATGGGAGAGATTTTGGGGAAAGGAAACAAAACTGTGTGCTGTTTTGATTTCTTCAAAGAGGTGACATTTATCACTGATTAAAAAATAAAGATGATTTTTAACTTAAGAAACTGTATTTTAATACTGAATTGATATAAATGTATTTATCTGAACATCACATTTTTACACTTAAACCTCCCCCCGCCCACCCCAAGGTGTAGTGACAAGATTATATATTCTAAGTGAAATCATACTTGTCTGAGGCAGAAGATCCAGGGCAACCGCACCTGACTTCCAGCAGCTGTCCTTGCTGACCATCTCAGGCAGAAGCTTCTTGTTGTGTAGCTTTAAGAGCAACAGAGCCAAGTCTTACTTTCTGCCTCTGCAAGCTGGGATGTTGTCAGTGTAGCAACACACACGCGCGCACACACATGCATGGTTAGACTCAGACCAGGTGGATTTCAGACATGATGGGACTTTCTCTGAAAATGGAAAAAGGGCAGCTTTCTTAAAGACCAGATTATGAGTCACTCTCATGTATTTTTCATTTTGTTTTCACTCACCCAGGGCAGAAACTATAATTCTGTGGACTGCTCAGGACTGCAGTACTCATCCTGGGACTTCCGATGAAAGTATGTGCAGATTTTCCTCATAGAGCTAGGTGTGATGGTGACCTAGAAGAGTGCAGTTTAGATTTTAGAGTAACCAAAATCTAACCAAGAGAAAACTAAGAGAAAGCTCAGCTCAGGAGGTATTGCAAGTTAAAAAGCCCATAAATGTGATTACAATCAACCAGCTTTCAGTCCCAAACACATCACAGCAATATCTTGGTTGGTCTGTACTGATGTAGCAAAACCCAAACGGAATACATGAAAGTAAGCACAAACTCTATGTGAACAAAAACCTCTACCCAGTGATACCTCCTGATAGGTAATGAGAAGGCAACCATGACCAGGAGCAGAGGCACATAGGAACTATGGTTAGGGCAAAGAGAGGACAGCAATCCTTGAGAGGACACTTCTTATAACTCTTCTCCATGTTCTACAGCAGGGTCTTGGTGAAAGCTTATATACTGAGTAACCTTTGAAATATTTCTGGCTTCTTTTTCCTAAACTATTGGACAGGCTCCATGAGAGCATGGGGGATAATGAGCTTGTATGAAACCAGACTGGTCTATACAGTACCCTCTCTTATCTCCTCAAAGGGCAGCCCTGCTGGCGATGATTCCTGGACCAGATTTCATTCTTCTAGCACCTTCTCCATAACACAGATCAAGAGCTGTGATGGCCACAGCAGAAGTTTCCGTAACTTGCCTCCTCTAACTTGTTAACGAGTTAGCAGGCTCTCTAGTCCCAATAGACCACAGTCCACTAAGTGTTAATACATATATCTACCTCTACAAATCTACTTCTGCCAGCAAGATGTTTTTGAATACCTAAGGTAAATAATGGTATAGATGACAAGACTGAGGGAAGACCATAATAATTACAAGGATCCTGCACTTATTGGTTGTCAGAGGCTGGGGGGCAAGGAGGAAGGGATACAGTCTAGCCAAGGAGAGGGAAGATATTATTGGAGGGATACCTTGGAAGGCAGGGACGGTTTTTATGATCAGGGTAACAGGGCTGAGGAGCTTGGACTTGATGGGAGGGAGGTAAAAAATCAGTGTATACCCAGTTACAGTTGAGTTTCAGACAAACAACTTTTAGTACAAATATGTGCCATGCATTATTTCCTGTTTTTATGTGCACAAAACCTGGCAACTCCAAGGGTAAACAGAAGCAAGCATTCTGACTCCGGGGAAGACCAGTGGCTACCCTTTCATGTCAGGAGGGTCCCCTCCCACCACTGGTGACTCACCGGGCCTGGAGAAGTCTTTCCACTCTGTCGCCTAGAATTGGGGGTCTGGGATGATGGGCTTCGTGGAGATGAATTCTCAGCCTTTCGTTTGGCTGCCATGGCCAGTAACCAGTTTTTATTCTCTGGAGAGCTGTTCTCTTTGCCCACCACTTCAGACCCTTCTCCACAAGACCCCAAGGGAAGAGGTAGCGTCCCACAGCCTTCTGAGGCGTAAGGACTGGCAGGAGAAGGTGGCTCTGAGAGGCTCATGCTGGCAGTCTCCATCTGGCTGGCTTTGGGAGGGCTAAGGGAGTCCTTGCCCAGGTCCTCCTGGTTCCCAGCCAGGCAGCACAGATCCAAGTGCAGCTTCCCCACTGGGTCGTCCAGCTCAGTCACGCAGCTGCAGCTCTTCGCACACTTCTGCTTCACGCTCTCCAGGCAGCTGGGGTCAAGCCTCCTCTTCACCCTATTTCTAGACTCAGAACCAGTCATGGCCTGGGAGGACTTCAGGCTCACAGGAATGAGAGCTTTTCTTGGGGACATGAGCTTGGTCTCAGAAGCAGGGGGAGTGACTGGTGGTGATGAGGAAGGGGTTCGGGTCATCCAGTTCCTAATGGACATCTTGAGAGATGAGGGCACTGAGCCTCTCCGGCCAGTTGGGGAGCGGGCCTTGGCTGGAGGGGTTTTCAGAGAAAAGGTGGGAGTGTTTGAAGGCAGAGGGAGGTCCCCTGCACAGCTTGGAGCACATGCTGCTGATGATGGGGAAGATGTGGATGGGCTGCTTCTCACTCGGGGCGCTTTGGCAGGTGTGCTTTGGCTGCTGGCAGCTGACCCTGAAAAAGAGGAGAGGGCCGGCCCCAGATATTTGAGGTGAGTGAAAGTGACAGAATCTTGGCATTCCCTCTGAGAAAAACGTGAACTTTAGTTTCTTCATTGTCAAGGAAGGGACTCCCCTGGGTGAAGGTGGAATTAACCACTTGGCTTTCACCATGCCTTTGGCATCTCCCCTCTTCCCTTCATAGCTGCCAGTCTCTCAACCCACCCTGCTATAATAATCTAGAAAATACAGAACCAAAGAAAAAAATGAGAAGTATTCATTTAGCACTCTTTCTGTATTTGTCCATAAGACATCTCAATTTTTTCCTATCCATAAGTGATATCCCTTTCCAAAATTAGCAGACCTATGGTTTAGTAATGTGCATGTTAATGTACACATGAACACTCTCCACAAGAACACATTTTCATTTTCCATAACAGCAAGATGTCCTGAGCAGCAAAGGCACTAGGAACATGTTCCATGTAGCTCAGGATACTGTCTTACTAGCAGTGTCGCCATTTGTGTTGCTGCACACACTCGAACAGTGCTGGGCAAAGGGATACTCACAGGCCACAACCCATAGTTACTTAATGCGGGGCCCAGACACTGTGCTACCTCAGTTTCCCTACCTGCTAAGGAGCTTTTAACAACCACAAGAAGTCATTCCTTTAGTCACTTCTTAGGTTATCATTCTATCTCCCCCCCCCTTCACGGACAAATGGCTACTATTTTCCACAAGCCAGAGAATGCCAAAGAACTGTTCAGAAGCTGCCATTGGCCAAGCAAGTCAAGCAAGAAAACTCCTTTCCCGGTTTGCTGCTCCTTGCTTAAGGGTACAGCCAAGCACTCCAGGTCAATTCTTGTGACCTCATGCTTCTAGTCCCCTAGGCCCACGACAGACCACACCCTCTTTTCTCACTTTCCTTCTGAAAATGTCCTCATCTTTTGCATTCTGAAAGTGTTCTCATCTTCAAACAAGAAAAGGCATCCACTTATCTTAGTCATAAAGGGTCTGATACTGGATTCAATCTCACCACTGACCTGCATTTACATGAATCAAATTTCAGATGGGGGTTAATAGAGAAATTCAATCTCTCAAGCAGAATAAAGATTTACAAGCAACTAATTACAGCCACTTAGCTATATTTACTCCTGTGTTTCTCACTTCTACAAGTCAACTTTTTCCACAACTAGAAACGGCCACAGTGGTGTTGCTCCTCAGTGAAAGATCATCACTGGGAAAACCATCTGGTCAGAAGATGCTAGACAAGGTAGTTACCAACTGGGACTGTTCACAGAGGCCCTTGTGCTTGCCCTAAAGCTTGATTCCAGTCAGGATTTCAGGAGCAAAGTAGCTTTGTCTGCCTCACTCCTCAGTAAGGCTAGTCAGCAGTCACTGTATGGCCTCCACAGTCCATTGTCTTAAATGTGTTGACATGGGTGCTCAGGGAAGACAGGGCTGTCAGTATGGGTCTTGAGGATGTGCAGGTTTGAAGCCAGGTTGAGAAGCAAAAGCTGGATCAGCGTCACCCAGGGCATCAGAACTTGAAGAGGTTGCCACTGTTTCCATCACTAAAATGAATTTCCTTTTCTCTGATCTCTTAACAACCATTTCAGTACAGGAAAGAATGACCAAGTCAAGAAAAGTCAGCTTGTTGTAGTTCTCTATCTGATACCATCTGCCACCTTCTGTCTGTCAGAATAAAAGCCCAAAATGCACACTATCCTCACTGGGCACCATTGTGCCCCTTTCCTCTGCCATTTCTAGTCACAGGGCTCCAGTCACATCAGCCTGTTTGAGGGACAGAAAACAAGTCAAGTTTGATCCAGCTTCTGGGTCTTTGCACTTGCTGTTTAATCTGTCCAGAACATCATCCAGCAGATGCAAACAGCTGGATGATGCCCACAATAGGCCTGTCTGGCCATCGAATCCAGTGTCTCAACAGATTGCTCTGTCACGTTCCTTGCCCTATTGCCCGTTTCTCCAAAGAACTTCCTATAGTAATAGGTACTAACTAGTCTCCTTCAACCCGTTTATGGTATCAGCTGTGTTTTTGGGACTTCTGATCTTTCTGTTCATTGCTAAACTCCCAGTAATTAAGAACTATGTGTCTAGGGGCTTAATATCCACTTAAAAATAAGTCCACCACAGCACTCTAGAACCTTATACAGCTGACAAACATTGGTACTGAAGAATGGAGTCAAGAAAATGGTGCCACACACTCACAACATGGCAAAAGAGGGAGACCAAAACAATTGCTCTCCTAAAGAAAATGGTGGCTTCTTTTAAAAATACATCAAAATAAGATGAAATCTAATCTATCAGTCTATTCCACAGGCAGACCAACCAAAGCATAAAACACTGAGAAAGGTGCACAGTATTCTTACCTAGGTCAGTCCTTGCCTCCTTTTTCTTCTGAGAGGCCCAGCCTACAAAGGAGAGTTTATCTGTGGGTTTCTCCTCTAAGCCTCTGTTTAAGCGCCAGATTTTCAGTGTATTGTCATCAGAACAGGTAGCAATCTGAGGAGAAACAGGGAGGAAAGGCAGTTTCATTCATAATTCACAACAATGTAAAAAGTCTTATATCTAAGAGCTTACAACACAGAATTTTGTCTGATGTAACAGGACATAGAAAACAGCATCTCACAGACCTTATATACTTACTCACAGACCTTATATACTTCCCTTCTTTGCTTTCAGAATCATTCCAGATTCCCAAGTAGCTAACATTTATAAATCAAGTTTTGTAATGTACATATTCTGCCAGAACTAAAAGCAGCTATCATTCTAACTCTATTAGAAAATCAGCCAGGCATGGTGGCACATGCCTGTAAGTGACAGCCTATGGAGTTGTGGCTGGCACTG
>PVHY01015776.1:0-35247 GCA_004024945.1 Uropsilus gracilis | reverse complement strand
AACCGCAGGCTCTCGTTGCCCGGGGTACCACAGACTCAAGCAATCCCCAGCCTCAGCTTCCCAGGTAGCTGGGATGACAGGCGTGCACCACCACACCCAGCTATTTTTTTTGGAACTAGGTCTCGCTACGGGCCCCAGGCGGGACTCGAACCGTGATCCCTAAGCCCCGGCCGCTTCATAGGCTGAAGCTTACAAGCACGAGTCACCGTGCCCGGCCTCAAATGTGATATATTATATGTTCTATATTATCCCCATTTAATCATGGCAACAACCTATGAAATAGGTATTATCTACTTTTGAAGATGAGGGCACCAAAGCCCAGAATTTAAGTAACTTTTCTCAGCTGCTAGGTGGCAGACCCATCTGAACGAAGCTCACGCTTACATCCTTTCCAGTCATCTTGCCTTGCCTACCAGCCATGAGCATCTCACACAGAGCAAGAGGAGCACCTAGGAGCAGAGAGAAGTTCCACTACCTTCCCTATACTTCCTGCCCACTGCCATTGGCCAGCATCCTTGCATCCTTACAGAGCAAATCATTAGGGATGCTCTGCCATCGCCCTGGATTCTGTTCTTGAGTTTTAGAGATTGTAGTGTAAAGCAACGTTTTCTGCATTCAGCCACCTTAAAAGACTCTCTAGGGCCCTGGTCAAATCTCAAGGATCTTGATATATATATATACATATATACACGTATGTATATATGTATATATGTATGTATGTATGTGTATATATATATATATATACACATACACAAGCAGGTGTGGCTAAAGCAGAATGGCTTAGAGCAGCTGGCTATTTCCAGTTCATAGGGGCCCCGTTTGGGTGGGAAGGTACTTGGCTGGGGGTAAAGACCCTTCCCCCTTCCTCACTGTAGTGCTTGGCTAGTGTTCTCCATGATGCAAGGGCAGAATCAGGTATGGTTGTCTAATTTGTGATTTGATGACATTTGGATGGGTCTCTGAATGTAGTTTTTAACTCCACAGGTGATTTTACCTCCATTTCTTTTCAGTGAGGCCATAAAAAAACCTGAATACAGCGGAGACAGTGCCATTTGGGATGAGTTTTCTTGAACTGAGATGAAACATTTTCTAGGAAGAAACCATTTTCTCTCCTGGACACACACACACACACTCTCTCTCTCTCTCTCTCTCTCTCTCTCTTTCTCTCTCATGTGAGAGACGGTAGGGCAGCCCCAGGAGCTGGGCTGGTACAGGAGGTGACAGGTAGCTGCATCTTAACTGCTGCTAAATGTCCTTCCTGCTCATAAATATTCATGAGATAATGTGAAGCTCATGTCACACAAAGTTTCTCTCAATTTTCTTCATGAGCCTTAGGAAGAATCCAACAAAGAGGCAAGAAAGAGGATATATGGAAAGATAGCTTATTCTGTGGGTGTTTGTTTCTGTGACATCTGGATAACGATCTAGATTAGATTTCTTTATCTATTACACTTTTTCTAAGTCCACATGGAGTAGGTATCATAAAACCATGGGTGCAGGAGCTTTGTGGACAAGGCTGCTGGCTTCCTCTAGGTAGGATTCTGTCAGCAACTGTCCATCCTGGATGCTCGAATCCAGGCACACAGACTGGATGGAGATGCCCGGGAGACCCCTAACCAGTGACTGACTGGTCCAGGACACCAAGGGTCAGCGAGACCAATGTCCTGGCCCACGCCAGATAACAGGGACTGAGGACCGATCTTTTAGTCACTGCATTTAGGCCTTACATAAGTCTCTCAGGTTCACCATGCTTTCTGAGAATGGGGGGCCAGTAATGATCATGGCAATAATGCTCCTCTCCTCAGGAAGCCACAGGATCCAGGATGTAGGGGACTCCTTCACCGGGTCATAGCACCCTGACACTGTACCATGTAAGTGACGCCCGACACACAAGGCCCTCTCCACAGACACCGAGGACACACGCAGAAGGAGTGCTCCACACTGGTGCCATCAGTGTCCCTCTGCATCTGCCTTTTACAAAGCATTGTCATTATTCTAGAGCCCATCTAGGCATTTCGAGGTTTTGTATCACGTACCTCTGAATATCTAGTCAAACCACGAATCCTTTCTCAAAACAAAATGCAGCCCAAATAAAGCAAACGAACACACCCAATAATGTTTCACAGTTTCAGGGGGGCTCAGACTCTCCTTTAACCCCCATCCTAGCTGATGAAGATGCCTGTCTTAGAGACTCAAGCGTCAGCTTTCTGAAGTAGAAATAGATGCGGCAGAAAATGAATGTGATAATGGATATTTAACCTTTGCCTGAGAAAGCCTAGAGGAAAGTTCCCTGGGGCACCAGCACACTCTGATGATAGAGCAGTCAGGCTAGTTATAAGCCAGTGTCCACTTACAGCTAGTCTACTGCAGTTAGAGGTGCTCAGACTGAAGACTGTGGCCCCAGTTAGGGATCACCTTCAGCTCACCGGGCCTTGTGCAGAAAGCTGTGGTCCTGACACCCGAGTCCTGCTGTCTCCACAATGGGCTGCTATCCGGTGTCACCCTGCGGTCTCCTTTCAGCAGGCGAGGCGCCTCCAGGGCACTTGAGTGCTGCTCAGAGCCTGCTTATCGGGCATCTGCCAGCCTCCTGGCGGAGGCGCTTGCTGTGTCCACCCAGTCGAGCCTGGGTAAATGGCCTTTGCCTCAAGCAGCACACTGTTTTTGGCTGAATGGTGCCAAACAGGATTTTCTGTTGGATGCAAGGCATTCGGGGCCAGGGCCAGCTCAGTCAAGATGGAAAAATAAAAATTCCTCACCAAGATCAAGTCAACCCAAGGGAGATGCATCCAGATATGGAGTGAAAAGGAAAGAAAACAACTGAGCAGCAAGAGCACTGGCACACTTCCCCACCCACCAAGGGTCTTACAAGGAAAAGCACTGAAGACATTTGCACCAAGCCGGGCTTAACACTATCCAGGGTGCTGGTTTTTAAGCTTGCGGTGCACAGTAATTTCAGGAAGTTTATGGCATCTGGGCTGTTGAATGCAAACATCCCCCCTGAGCGATGCTCCAGTCCCCTGCCTGACCGAGCTCACCCTCGCTGGGATTGCAGAGACCAGAGACCTCCTGGGAGACAGGTGGCAGGAGGTCTGGATGCTGGCACTCTACCCCCAGCTAGATCAGGTGGCGCAGTGCAGGCAGCTGGAAGGTGCCCACAGAGAGAAACCGAGCACCATGTTCAGAAAGATCCACTCCATCTTTCACTCCAGCCCGCAGAAGAAGGCAGAGGTGGCCGAGAGCCCCTACTACGACAGAGCCAGCTCTGGGGTGAGGTTGATTCGCAGCAGCTCCATGTACGTGGTTGGGGACCATGGGGAGAAATTCAGCGAGTCCTTGAAGAAATATAAAAGCACCAGCAGCATGGACACCAGTCTGTACTACTTGCAGCAGGAGGGGGACCGGGCGTGGATGCATTCGCGCACCCAGGATTGCCTGCAGTACTTGCAGGAGCTGCTTGCCCTGCGGAAAAAGTACCTCAGCAGCCTCAGTGACCTGAAGGCCAGCCGAGCCCAGGGCGTGTCCTCCACCTCCTCCAAGTCCTCCAAGGGAGGAAAAAGGACACTTGTGCAGTTTACCTCCAAGGAAGCAAAGGTAAGTGCTGCTGACAGGTTCAGTTTGGGTGAGAGCTCTTCCAGGTGCTCCCTTGAATGCCTATCTGAAACCTGGCTCAGCCTCCATCTTCCCATTCATGCCAACTTAGTTCATCTTGCCCTCCAGTCAAGCTCTCAGTCCACTTTGAGGCTCTTCATTGCCCTTCTCCTGGCCAGGGAGACACTTTTCCACAGAGGCAATGTGAAGGTCTCTACAGAGCAACCTTGCAGGGGTTAGGGGAGGAGAATGGGGGTGCCTAGGCTTTGGTGTCAGAGGATCCCAGATATGCATTGTGCATTTGTCATTGACTGCCCACTGATGGAGGAGAGCATGCTCGTACGTGAATGACAATGTTTCTTGACAAAATGTTGTTTATTTTTATTACTACAATCACATTAGGAAGTCTCATTAAGTTCTGAATGTAAGCTAGATATTTTCAAATACTGAAGGGTTTAGACCCATGTGAGCCAAATAACTGGGGTGTTTTTTACCAGCTGTTCCTGGGGCTGAAACCTTTACGCAGACCCAGTAGGGAAGGGAATATCCTCAAAGGAGAATGTATGAGTGCGTTGCTGGCCATGGAGACTTCCAGCTCAGCTGGGCCACCAGGAATGCAGAGCGAACTGCATTACACCTATGGCAGTGTTTCTACATGTTTTCTTTCCTTGCCTGTTCCAATAATACCGGAAGAGAAGGGAAGGGGGGAGGAGCTTCCTTTTGAGGCCAGTGACCTAATTCCAACAGGACCCCAACTAGTCATTCCTTTTTCCATTTCCTCCAAATTTTATCACTGCCTGAGTTTTGAGACTGTCTTTTTCTACTTCCACTTATCCATTTTCTGGTGGCTGGACTCCGAGGTGTTCAGAGCAGTCCCCTCTCTCCAAGAGTGTCCCACAGGCTGTGCAATTTCCATTGAACCTGCCCCCATTTGGCGTGCTATCAAATCCCTAGGGGTTGACCTCTCCCAGTTGGTTTCAAGTGTCTGCATCTTATCCGAAGTGAGAGCAACTGAAATAATCATTTTAACTCCAAATGTGTGTCAGCACATGAAGCCTGACACTGTGACCTGCTTTGTAGACCTGTGGGCAGTCAGTAATTAGTCCTCTGTTAGGGACACCTCCCATAACCTAGGGGACTGGAGGTCGCAGCAGCTTCTGCTCTTCCTCTGACTCATGTCCTGGGGTTCTGGGCTTTGGTTCGGTACCCTCTAGACACTCAAATTTCCTGAAAGATTAATCCTGTCTTGGTAGAATCTACATCCCTTCCTCCCTACCCCCTTTCTGTTCACTATCTGAACAAGGGTCATAAGGTGGGTCAGAGGCAGAGCCACTGGGCTGGGACCCCATGGGGATGAGGCAGAGTTGCTACAGATGCCTTGCACATATATCCCCAGGAGACTCCTGTTCCTACACTGGAACCAGGAGAGAGTTTTAAAAGAATTTTGAAGTCAATGAGACCAAGGTCTGACTTTTAATTCTGTGTTTACCAGCTGTGTGCCTTTGATAAGTTGTTAGCTTCTTTGGGTCTCTATTTTGGAGGCATACAAGTGAGAACAAGGACACAGCTGGCATGGGGGAAGCCAGGTGACAAATGACAGGACCTCGAGGCACATAATGGGGGCTCATGTTCTCTGAGTCTGGCATGTGAGGTGCACAGCCTTTACACAGGTTGCTCTCTCTCTCCATGGCCTCTGAAGAGCTGTGGGGTGTGCCTGGAGATAATGGGATCAGATGTTGTCCTCAAAGGTGGCCCATGACTGCCTGACTCTCTGGCACATCAGAGACCCCTTCCTTCTATAATGTCATCACCTGCCTGTGTTGGTAGGAAATGCTTACTGTTAATCAAAATCTAGGGTAAAGCCATTCTTCTCCCCTATGCCTGGTTATGAATTGACTTTTGTCTCCCAAAAATATGTTGAAGACCTGACCCTCCGCACCTCAGAATGTGGCCTTATTTGGAAATAAGGTTATTGCAGAGATAATTCGATAAGATGAGGTTACTGGTTACCTTACCGCTGGCATTGTTGCACAAGAGGAGGAAGTTGGCATGTGGGGATTGATTGGTGGAGACTGAAGGGGAACTGACACAAGAGTTACCAGATGCGGGGAAAGGAAAGGGCACAGATTCTTCTTTCCTCGTGCTCCAGGAGCACAGACTCTCCACACTTTAGCTCAGATTTCTAGCCTCACAACTATGAGGCAATACGGTCCTGCTGCTCCATGCAGTCCAGTGTGTGGTAATTTGACGTGGGAACCCTAGGAAATGAACACACCCCTCTCACTTCAGCATTAAACACAATTACCCTCTGCATTTATCACATCCCCTGTCTGTGAAAATACATCTCCCCAATGAATGGTAGTATGCTCGGGAGTCTGAAGAGACTGACAGAACCTTGGTCACCTTTCTGTGTGAACACTTTGTGGTCATTTGTAGATGCTTTATGAACTTGAAAGCTGATGTTTTTTTGTGCCACAAAACTTGGAGAGCTATCTTCATTGGAGGGGGTAGGAATGTTCCCAGTACTTGACAGGGCGCCTCACCTCTCTGCAGTCACCAGCCCCCCGGGCTGCAGAGCCACATTCCCATTTTTGTCTATCTTTTGGAAAAAGAGAATGACTTTTAATCTATTTTATTTTAGACCCACAGTAAAAAAAAATATATATATATATATTTTATTGATTGATTGATTGAGACTAGGTCTCGCTGTTTTTGCCTGTGGAACCGCAGATATTGCCCGGGGTACCACAGACTCAAGCAATCCCCAGCCTCAGCTTCCCAGGTAGCTGGGATTACAGGTGTGTGCCACCACGCCCAGCTATTTTTTTGGAACTAGGTCTCACTACTGGCCCCAGGTGGGACTCGAACCGTGATCCCTGGCCCCGGTTGTGGCTTCCTAGGCTGCCACCTACAGGCATGTGCCACCATGCCTGGCCTATATATATATATATTTAGATACTGACCTAGTTTACCTGAACACACATCCAGAACAAAAATTTAATTAAATAGACTTATTCCTGTTCCATTTGGTATTCAGAATTATCAAAAGTATTCTACACTATTATTATTTAGTACTTATCACTATTATTACTAGTGTTAGTCATGACATACTAAATTTATTTCTCAAGCCACAAATGGGTCAAGACCCACAGGTTCTCACACCCTAGAACACAGTGTCTTGTGGCTGTTTGAAGACTGACAATGTTTGCCCAGAGGAGGACGTGACAGAGGTTAGTCTGGCCTGTTCTTGGACTTAACTGGATAGAATCACACAGCATCTACTGTCTCCATTCACTCACCATAATAGTTTGGGGTTATTGCATGTGTTTGTAGTTCATTTCATTTATATCCCACCCAGTGACTCAGCTGTAAATGATTATCCTATTTTTGACACCTGAGTTGTTTCTGATTTGGAACTGTCAGACTGCTCTGAAAATTCTTATGCTGATATGTTTGTGAAAATGGTTTCAGTCCTGTTGGCTAAAGACTGCACAGCACAGCTGCTAAATCGTAGGGTGGCATTTTTCCTTTGTAAGAGCTGTGCAACAGTTCACCACCAGTGTTAAAAACTTCAGCAACTCTCGATTCTCATCATCAGTGGGTATGAAGTGGTACCTCTTACGGCTTTATTTTGTATTGCAAATGATTTTTGTAGTTTGTGGTTTGCTTGTTTGTTTTATTCAAAGTATCTTTTAATGGGATGAAATTTATTTAATTTTGATAAAGAAAAACATTTTGCATTTCTTTTCTTTAGCTGATATTCTTTAGCATGCTGGGAAGCTTTGGTTAGTCCAAGGTTGTGAAGAGATTCAACTACTATTCAAAATGTGGTGACAGCAACTTATAAATCAGGAGTAGTAATGATAGTTACAAAGAGGCAGACAAAGAGGCTTGTTTGTCATGACTAAAAGGTAGAACTGACTGCCTTTTATAAATTAGTGTCTCTTTGATTTATCCTCCTTTTTCCCTTAGAAATAAAGAGTAAGTTTTGAGATTTGTCAGAACCACTTTTCTAATTTCTGATTCTACTTGTGTGATTTGGTGGTGTTTGTTTTACCTCTGATTGAAGAATGAGATGGGAAGTGTGAAAATCCTTCTGCGGCAATGATTTGAGGACACACACGACCTGCCCATGGAGTGCCACAGTGGCTGTGGCCATCATCTCCCCAGCTATTTCTCTTGGTGCTTATTGAGAAATGCAAAATCAAACAGTACAAACCCAACATTTCACAGCTACAGAGACCAAGAATGGAAGCAGAATTAGTGACAGCCTTGCGAAGAAAGCTGTCAAGGTGGAGGGGATTTTATCCCAGGGCTGGGAAAGGAGAGAGCTTGGAGCATGCTGTGCAGTCATACACCTGGTTCAGATTTCTCCTGTATCAGAGGCCCCCAGCAACCCCCCAGGAGAGCCTGACTGAGTGCAGGAGCCATAGATAGAGAGGTTTTCCTGTTGGTTTTTATTTTATATATATATTTTTTATTTTTTTCCTATTTATTTTTTTCTTTATATATATATATATTTCACAACATTTCAGTCCCTGGGGGTTTTGATTTTTTAATATTGCAAATGGTGTGTTTTCTTCATTTTCATGACGACCTTCTACCCTGATGGAGGAGCAGATTGTTACTGGGCCTGGACAACATTCCACCAATTGGTGGCCCAGGGGGCAGCCTTGCTTTGGCCTATGTCCTCTTCACCTCCCATCGACCCCTGCAGGTGCCCTTCCAGCATCTCAGCATCTCTGGAGTGTTGGGAGAGCAGGCCCACTAGGCCCGCTGGCACATCCTGCCCTGGACAAACATTGTCAGTGTTCAAATGGTCGCGAGACACTGTGTCCTGTGAGAGCCTGTGGGTCTTGACCCACCAGTGGCTTGAGAAATAAATGTAGTGTGTCATGACCAACATTAATAATAATAGTGATAAATATTAAATAATAACCATGTAGAATACTTTTGAAAAGATCTAAATACCAAATGGAATAGGAATAAGGCTATTTCATGAAGCTTTTGTTCTGGTTGTGTGTTCAGATAAACTAAATCAGTACCTAAATAATAATTTTTTTATTGTGGGTCTTAAATAAAATTGATTAAATAAAAAATAAGAAAGTGGCTGTCTGTATGACAGGGAGAACACAAGGGGATGGGTTATGGACTAGAATTTATTCAAAAGGACCACATTAGCATATGAGAGTCACATCTCATTTTAGGTGGACATTGTACAGGGTACATACAGTTCTCAAAACTCATTGGAATAATGTAAGATTTGTGCCTTTTGATGTCTATAAATTGTACCTCAATTTTTTGAAAAATGGAAAATTGGGAGGAAAAAATAGCAGAAAATCAAGACCATGCCAAAGAATATGTAGATCATACCACTAGTTTTGTAGCTATAGGTAAACGTTAAATTTAGTTCTTCACTTGCTAGTAGCAGTAATAAAAAAAGATCAAGACTCATTTCAAAATTCTGACTATTTGAGATATCTGCTGTTTAGGTGGAGCAAGATTTTTTTTCCCCCTCTCTCCTTTAAATCCCAAAGTATCTCATATGAGACCTGGATACATGGAACTTTGTTGGTAATTGTCCTCAAGAAAAATTAACAATCCATTAATAGCATATCCTTTCTTCCTTAATCCCTTCACATATCATCCTATATTTATTGAATACCTATGATATATCAAGAGTTCCTCTAGAAACCAGCGAGCAAGTTGAAAGCCCTGTCACAGGGTGCTCACTCTTGTGGGAAGGTAAGGCAACAGAGCACCGATTTCTACCTGGGGGTGTCTAGAGTCCCTCTGTGAAAAAGGCGCAGGCTGGTACTGTCTCATAGTGGGACGGGAACTGACCCATCCACTGTCCCTTCTGAGCTCAGCAAAATTCAGATGCCAGGGGTATAAATGTGTCACATATCTTTCTAGAGATCTTGTCAACATCCTCTGAAGATATAGCTCACGCTGTGAGAAAAAGTGTCTATGAGTAGTGAAAAATTGTTCCATTGTGGGGTTTTTTTGCTGTTTTCCCTTAATCCCAGCATCGTGAGAGCAAATACCCTTTCTGCAGTCTGTCCTGGGGTCTTATCTCCCTTCACCTTTCCCCTTTGGTGACTTCTTCAAGTTGCTGGCAGCAACTCTGTAGTATTTCTTTTCTTTCTTTTCACTCCACACAAACTTCACTTCTCTCAAATTGACTTGTTTCTAAGTAGCAACTTTAATTCGCATACCATAAAACTCACCCTCTAGCATGAATAATTTGGTGTTTCTTGGTATATTCAGTTGTACAACTCATTACTACTATCTAATTCTGGAGTGTTATCAAACATTTCAACTTTTTTTTTCTGGTGGTAAGAGGAGCAAAACCTGAAGACTACCATTTCAACATGGTACTCCACAGCTCCTTAAATGAGTCCTTTCAGTGTCCTCCATGAATTCTTAAGAAAATTAATACATTTTGTTGAGTGATTTTATAACAATTTCTTTTAAAGTAAAATGTATAAAACTAGATACCTTTCCAATTGTCAGATGACAAGTAGAATTGCTCACACAGACTTCTAAGAACTTTTCCACTTGATGATTTATATAAGCCTAAGACAATTCATTCCAAAGACATAAGTCTTAATTTTGATATTTTTAAGACTCTTACTACAAACATATTAGTAGTACACTAGAAAACAAATTCCTTAAGAGGTTATAGACACTCAAAATACTTCAATTAGGCACCAGGAGAATGTCTTAATGAAAGGTTTGCCAATTATTTATTTCTTAAATATATAAAATATCTTTTTAAGTTCAACAACTTAATCTTTTATTATTTTGACTATTTTTAAGTGTATGGTTCAGTGGCTTTAGTCACCATGCAGTGAAGCCATCATCCATTACTTACATCCAGAATTCTTTCATTACCCCAAAACGGAAAGTCTACATGAATGAAAGTCTGTATCCATAAAACAGTAACCTATCCTCCTCTAACCCCACCCCAGTAATCTCTCTTCTACTTTCTGTTTCTGTGAATCTGCCTTCTCTAGGGACCTTATATAAGTTGTATCATATAGGGTTTATCCTTCTATGCCTCACTTCTTGTGCCTAGAACGTTTACTAGGTTCTTCCATGTGGTAGCAGGTGTTAGAACTCCCTTCATTGCGCAGATGAGCTTGGGTTTTATGGAAGGTGAAGACAAAACTTTGAGATCATGTTCTAATTGACCAGAGTGTTAGTGATAGCTGGGCTCCACCCTGAGGACAACTCACCACAATTGTAGGACTGGCTGTGGAAACAGTGAGCTTCCCACTGTGGGGGCAGGGTTGCATGTTGGAGACTGTCTTGGATGGGCACAAGTAGAGTCTTGTAGAGGTTGGTCCAAGGAATAGTAGCTCAGGTTAGTTGTCATGCCCACGGAACTTTATCTAGATGGTCAGGGACAGCCATGACTGGCTACTGGTTATCTACCATAGCTGGAAGCTTCATTAATCTACCTATGAATCACCTTGTTCTGAGCAGCTTGATTTCTGATGTTTGTTTGGATGAACCAGGTGCAAAATGTATACCCCTTTCTCATTCTCTACCCCTCCCCTCACCTCCAACACACCAACTAAAGAAATAATTTACCTGCTACAAGAATGATTTTAAAAGGAGAAAACAATTCTGGAGAAGGCTTGCCAAACGTGATTGATTTTTCTTTAAAGTAGTTTTATTCTGACAATAGCTTTCAGAATCAATTTTCTATTCAGGCTATCCAATCCTGTTTCATAAAATAAAACTGTCAAGAGCAAACAGAAGATTCTTTCTGGTAGGAGGGTCTGAATCCAATTCATCAAAGAAAAAAATTTCAAAGCATTCATGTAAATTACTTGTGGAGTGGGAAGCAGATTCTGAATCTGTTTTACACCATTGAGAATTATTCTTTCAGATCTGTTGGGGAGCATATCTGTAAACATGGTGAAATTAAAGTGCAGGTTTTCTGTGAGCATCTGCTACTGAGGGATTTCTATCACTTGACCAATATCTGATTTACAGAGTTGAAAGGCAGTAAAAATTCTGCATGAGCTACAAAGAGTATTTCATTATGCTTGGCTAGTTCTCCACAAGGTGACAGACAGTTTAATTATGATTGATGACTGAGCTTATAATTCCTACAGTCCCACTCAGCCAAGTCACACCATGGGCAATTATATTCCCAAATCTTTCCTCAAGCACATACTGTTTGTTCAGCCTCTAAACAATATTTCCTCCTCCCCCTTTTCTGTCCACCGAATGTCACTCACCTGGCTAACCTCCCTTTCAAGATAATAGAGGGGAAAAAAGTCAACCAAGAAAGCATTTCCCAGGAAGCCTTTATTAACATCCATAGACTAAGGCAGTGAATCTCCCTCTTCTTTGTGCCTGACCTGTAACTCAGTGCTGAGCACCCAGCATTCAGCTCCCAGCACTCAGTACGTAGCACTTAACACTTAGTACACAGCATCCACACTCAGTACACAGCACCCAGCACTCAGAACCCAGAGCTATAATTGTATGTTCCTTGGTTATTTATGCTGCTGTTAACTATGAGCTTATTGATAGCTTATTTATCTTTGACTTTTGGCAGTATTACAAGCACAAAGTATATGTTCAATAAACCAATAAATAACCGAGAAATCCAACTTTAAGAAGGAATTTGTTGCAGGCAGCTCTCTTGTCTGTGATTTACACAGGTGCCTATCTTTTTCTCCTTTTCCTAATAAACCTGTCCTTTTAAAAATGAAAAATAAACAAATAAATAAACCAGGAGAGAAGAAAACTGTTACATAGTGTGACGGAAGATCTGGGAAAGCTATAGGTTTGTGGTTCTGAATGAGTGGAAATTTTCTTTGTTTTTAATGGTGCAAAACATAGTTTGAGTATATTAATACAAAATCATATCCTAATAATTCAAATTTCCAGTATGTAATAATATCATTCAGATATAATAAGATAGTAATTGAAAGATAAAATTTCTGTTAATTATTTTCTTCCTGTGTATTTGCAATCCTTTCTGGCTTTGTATTTGATAGCCCTAACAACATGGGACTGGCCAGTTAAATTTGGGATTTCATTTCAACAATAGGTAATCTTTTTTATTTTTTAGTTCAACAATAGACAATCTTTTTCTTTTTAATAAAATCATATCTCATAATATTTGGGGAATATTTATTAACAAGTTATTCTTTTGTGTGACATTGAACTGCCATCCTATATTTCTTTTTACACTTGTCATCCTATGTGTGCAAAACTATAAATTTACCAATTATAAATTGGTTCACACCAATTTATATATACTTTTAAATAATATCTACTTCTATTAGTACTATATATTTGTGGATTCTTTCTCATTTCACTCTCTAGTTTTGGAAAACAAAATTTTAATGGCAAAAAGTTAATGATTCATATTTTTAAAAAATTTAAAAATTATTAACAATACATCTTACTCTGTGTCTATAAGGCATTTTAGCAGATATCTAAAATATGATTAATGAATTAAGTCATTAATTTTTAAAGATTATTCTATAATACTTCTTTCTAGAAACATTTTGCAACTTACACTTTCATGAACAGTAAATTAGAAAGAACTTCGAAGTTTCACTTCACTGGCACCAGGCACTAATTTTAAAAGTTTGCTTATGTACTAAATTGAATTGTATGATACTTTTTCAATTGTCCTTGAGGAGAAAATGGTCCTTTTAAAAATCAAACGAATTTTCTTATATGAGGGATTTCCCATTCAAATCTTTGCAAATTTTCTTTTGGCTTCATCTAATTGTTATTTATGTAAACAAACTCTTCTTGTATTAAAGACATAAACATGATCTAAAAGTACTTTTTCCAAGTTACAGTTCTTTTAATTTTAGTTGACATTTACTGAGGTAACAAAGCTTTTTGGTTTCTATGCAATTGATAAATTTTATCATTTAATATTTCTTCCACTGCTTAGAAAGTCTTTCTGTGGCTTCAGGTCAATCTCAGTTACTGTTTACCATCCCGAGTTTTGACAGCTTCATGTAAAAAAACTCAACTCTCTTGTCTACCAGTTAGACAACTCTCTTGTCTACCAGTTACTGCCCCATACCAGGCACCAAAACAGATGCTGGACACTCAGAGTTGAAGACATTCACCTGCCCGGTATGAATCTCAACACCACTGCCTGGACTGTGCTGGGGTATGAGGGTACCTGATAAGTAATAGGAAGTGAGAATCCAAATTGAATTCTCAAATAATGAAGTTTCCCAACACCATTTGGTAAATCCATCCCTTCTTTAATCAGACTATGAAGTTTTAATTATAGTGGATGAAAAATTTATACTATGTTTCCAGGATATTAATTCAGTTCTATCAGTTAGGCTTCTAACAGCTTGACAAAGTGAGTAAAAGCTTTTCACTCAATGTTTTATTAAAGCAAAGTAATCTTTTAGATGATGCATAAGGCCACAGTTACCAGGGGCAATCAAAATAAATAATGGCCATCACCATCATAAAGCTGGGAGAAAAATGCTCAAGCTTATCAATCTGAGTCTACAGTCCCTATCACCAATGACAGAGATGTATAACTATGTTTTCCAGGTGGTTTTAGTGTTAATTTAAATAGGCAAAAGCCAGATCTATTTATACTGGAGTTCCTAACAAATAAACCTCTACATTCTATTTTACCTATGTGTTGTTTTCAGCAGTTATCTTATCGACTTCACTATTTTTTCCCTCCAACTCCAGGAAGTCTATTTCTTAGCTAATTTATTGAAAGTTTGTATATGCATATATGTACCTATGTATTTAAATTGCAACTTTCTCCCAAGTTGTTCCTATTATCTACAATTCTTGTTTCATTGACTCTCATTCCTTTTTCACATATTCCTCTTCAATTATGGGTAGATCTTCCCTTAGGTGTTGTAATAGAAAAAGGAAAAGATAAGAATCACAATGAACATAATCTCAAATATCTATCCCAAGGATAACAGAAGACAAAGATGATGTGATAGTCAGGCTTTTACAGTTTATTCTAAAAAACTTCTTTTGATACTATTGCATTGCTCATGGACTAATTTGACCTGCTTGGTACTGAATTTCACCCAGTTGAATGATCCAAGAAAAAGATAATCTCCCAACCCAGACCAACTCCACATTTAATACTAAAAGTTTCATCACCAACATTGACATTCCGATTTTAAGTAGTTAGCTCAAGGATACAAAGTTCTTAAAATTTGCCAAGTTAAATCCAAAGTATACAGTAAGAAGTGAATATAATTTTAGCCAAGGAACCTGTATATATCACCCATTTATGCACTCAACAGATAGTTACTGCCCCATACCAGGCACCAAAGCAGGTGCTGGACACTCAGAGTTGAAGACAGTCACCTGCCTGGTGTGACTCTCAGCACCACTGCCTCGACTGTGCTGGGGTATGAGGGTACCTTCCAAGAGAAACAGGTAGAATTGCAGCCAGAATTTGAGTGAATATTCTGTACAATCTGACTGACATATGCAGTGACTGCCAGTGAGTGTTTATCAAAAGAGAGGCACACCTTAAGTATAATTTGTCAAAAGTCACTCAGAAGAGGTTGACCTGCTGGTCTAGTGTGGGTTCCCGAGGACATGCTGCCATGTGCTCCCTGATGGTCCATACTGGCAGAGAGGGAGCGCAGGACACTGTGCCTGAGTCTATCTGCTACACGAGTGGACAGGAGGTGGCATGGAGTAGGCCCTTCAGGACAGAAGGAGCAATTGCCCAGCAGGGGAGATGAAAAGGAGACCCGCTGCTAGGTGGTGGTCATTTTGGCTTTGGGTGGGTTTAAGCTGTCCCTTTCTTCCTCCTAACCTCTGATAAAGTATTGCTGTTTACAACTGGAAATTGATTTTGTAGCATTCAGATCCCTTGCAGACAAAAACCTGGAAGGAACAGGTTGGAGAAGGGTGTAGTCCAGATGCCCAGAGGGCAGATGAAGGCAAAGATGGCAGTTGTTAAGAATTGCAGAAAAATACCATAAAAATGCCTTGGGGATTCAGAGATGAGCAAGAACAATATGATAGAGTTTGGTTTGGAAAAATGCAATGGGTTCCATTTAGGGAAAGGAATCTGAGACCCAGGTATGATATAAGAAGGTGGTGCAGGGAGACTTGGAAAATGATAACCCTAAGGCCAGTGAAGGTTAAATGTAAAAGGCTGACTGGAGCGAGTTGGCAGTGCAATACCGATGCTCTCTGAGAACACTCCTTCCGGAATCTGCCGCAGAACAGATGCCCAGGAACATGAGCCCCTGAATCTCCCACCTGACTGGTGCACTGGCAGGGCTGCATTACACTCTACCTTTCCAGAAAGGTAGCTTCAGAGTTCTGTGAGTAAAGAGGGCATGGTGAGGTGGCATACAATCCACCTTTTGGCTTTGGTCTGAGTTTAGAGCGCGAAGACTATTTTAGGATCTCACCGGAGTTTAATGACATTTTGCACAGTCACCTCTTTGTAAAGTGGATTTTCCTGGGCTGTCAGCCTAAGCCCTAAACACTGAGCTAAGTTGATGGAGTTTTTTTTTTTTTTTTTTTTTTTTTTTTTTACATGAGTGAGCTCTGCTGAGGACCAAGAGAATGTCAGAACCAAAATTTGCAAGGCCAAGGAAGCTGCAGGAAGGCAAAAAGAAACTGCAACCTGTCTGGGTTTAAACTAGGACTTGAAAAAGCCAGCAAGCTTGGATTTGTAACTTCACCATAGGATTCAGAAAAATCATGAAATTCTTCTAGAGGTATTTAAAAGTGCACCTTATTTTTTTTCCTTTTTTTTTTTTTGCACTTTATAAAGTATATGAGAAACTCTGACAACCAAGCCCCTCTCCTACTTGCCAGATCACTTGGTCCCCACAGTTCTCCCTATGGAACATGTCCAGCAGGCTTCATGCTTATGTCAGCAGCCTACCCCAAAGGGGGCAGTTCTGCAAAAAGCAAAAGGATGCAAGTGCAAGCACTACTTCGAGTAGCAACAGCCAGTCAACACCCCAGTGACCTGCAATTAGAGGCTGCCGTTCATCCCTACAAAGTCCATACATGGACAACTGCTGCCAGCAGCAGGTGCACCAGGAGGAGACCCCTCTTTACTGCTGTGAGCAATTCTCAGTGTGAACTGTGGGGAGAAAGCCATGTTTGCAGGTGCCTACTGGAGGCTGCCTTTTTGCTTCTTTTTAAAACAGAAGTTTAAAGTAGTGGGTGAAAATTGTAAATGTACACAAAAATAAATACACGCTGGCTTGTATTTTCAAAAAGAAACAATGGAGAGGTAAACAAAGAACCAAGACTAGCAGGAGAGAGCATACCAGGGTGAAGGGCTGAAAGGAAGTTAATCTTTCCTTTGCATGCTTGGGTTTTGGAGCATGCATTGCTGTTTACATGCTATTTAAACATTAAAAAGGGTCAAAAGCAATCCCCCAAACTGGAAAGCTAATCAAAACGTATGATCAATTATTAAGTTAGCAACATAGTCACATGGAAAAAGATTCCTTGTAAAGTCTTTGGAACAGAGTTTTAGTTCTAGATGACAAGAACAAAGTGCAGACACACTCACCTTAAACTGCACTTAGTGAATGTCTAGTAGTCGTGTTGATGTTGTTTTGAAATTGTTATTTATTTGTAGTCGAATAAAGTATGTCATTTCATCATCACTTGAAAACTATTTAAAAATGTTTTCTAGTACTGTAGAATGCATACATGTTAGCAAAATCTTTTACCTAGTATAAGCTAATCTATGATTTAATCATAGCATTTTTAAAACCATCTCACTTTCAAAGTGAATAACCTGTGTATGGTCAAAATACCTCAGGTTAACATATTGTTCCTTTTTCCCCCCTCCCTGAGTTCCCTTACACCCTAAATTCCTTTTAGGAAGTTCTAAATGGAACTATTTACCAGCTCACATGTTGATTCTCTGCCTCCCATGGTGAATTCTCCAGCAAAGTTCACCCTGCCTGAACTTCCCTGACATCAGCTTCCAGGGACTGCTGCCGCCATGAAGACGGCCAGGGTAACTGGGGTTGACAGGGAGAACAAGTTAGGACAGCGTCTAGGCACTTCGTACATTTTTAAAAACTGTGTTTTGTTACTCCTCATACTTTTCAAGTAATCATACTAATTTCTCTTTAATTTACTCCATGACTTCAACCCAAATTTGGTCACTTTAGGCACTAACAACTTTTAGTCTTCAATGTTACCTTATCGTTGCATTCTTCTGTGAGCATCTCCTCACCTATCTAAGGCAGTGCAAGCCCTTAACTGGGTGTTTATCAGCAGGGAGCAGGACCAAGAAGACTCCAGTCACCAACAGTCTTGACCAAGAAAGAGGCAGAATTCTCTCTCTCTTCCTCCCTGACATAATCGGAATCCACTGAAGCACTGTAATTGTGGGTCTGGCGGGTCGGCCTTCCTTCTCCAGGGCATTTCCTGAAAATTTACCCTCAAGTCTGCACATGCATAACTTCACATCCACTTAGTTTCAAAGGCTAAAATCCTCGTGGGGTATTCAGGGCCTCCCAGAGTGTGGGTGCTCGGAGACCAACTCAGTAGCTTTGGTTTCCTCTCCTCTCCCTACTCTGCAGCAGAAAGTCACTGGCAAGAAATACTCCCAGTTCAGCGCGGATGTGGCCGAGGCCATAGCCTTCTTTGACTCCATCATCGCGGAGCTGGACACAGAGAAACGGCCGCGCGTTGCTGAGACAGATCCTCCAAATGAAGACGTGGACTTTGATGGTAAGTGCTTTGCCGTCACCATGCCAGCGGCTGGGTGGGGTGGGGCGGGGTCACTGGAGTGGGCTTATGCCCAATTAAGGGGGACCTCTCTACAGGTAGGAGGCTGGCCTGAGCCATCTTTTCTCCTGGCGCCCCTGGCTATAATTGTTCTGATGCCCTTCCAGCCTTTTCTAAGCTCTGGGCCCTATTCGGACAAAACTTCTTCCCATGGAGCCTTTTGATGAACTGAGACAGAGTAGAACTTCTGTAAGGCTCCAGAAAAAGCACATCAGGGAAACAAAAGAAGGGACTAGATGGGGGGGGGGGGGATTTCTAATGGGTGCTGAAAGAGCTTTAGTTCTGCCAGATGAAAAAGTTCTAGAGCTCTACCTGACAACAGCATGTGTGTACTCAATATTGCTGAACCACACACTGCAAAATGGCGTGAATGGTAAATATTATGTTCTGTGTAATACACATAATTTAAAAAGGGATGATGGGGAGACCAGACACACTATATTTAAAAATATGACTTTGGCCCAAAGGAACTTGACCCCGGGGCAGTACTGAGTGATCCTTCGCCCACTTCGTCACCCTCTGCACCCCTCCTCCTAGCACACGCTCAGGGTTGCCGCCTTGCCAGGGTGTCTGCTGAAGCCCAGCCCAGGTGGCTGAGGATGAAGCCCTTTTCTTCCCCAAACGTAAAGTTGGCTAGCTCTGGTGGAGAACAAGGAATCTACCATGCTCATGAAGAAACTCACTTCCAAAGTCCAGTACTTTAATCTGTGACTTGCCCCTAAGGTGTAATTAATAATGATTTTATTTGGGGGTTACTGGCCCCTGTGTAATGAAGGAACCAAAATATAATAATTTATGAGTGTTTTATCTGATACCCTAAAAGTTACAGTCTTGTGGTTTCTTGTTGCTCTGGCCTAGAAAGACGTGTATTGGTGAGATTTTGATTCTGGATGGTTCCTTCCAGGGCCAAGCTCATTGCCCACCCCTGCCCAGTGTCTAGAAATCTGGCCTGGAGACACAGGGCACTGGGGAAAGGGTGACAGACCTGTTGAGGATGCCAGTGTCACCTTCACAGTTAGAATTTCTCAACAGAAAAGGCTTTATGGCATTTCTCTGATTGTAACAGTGACTTGTATTCATTGCAAAGCAAATGAATCAAACAACACACCGAAGTATAAAGAAGAAAATAAAGACCTGTGGTACTATCACTCAGGCATAATAACCACTATTCATATTTTGGTATCTGTTTTCTTGAAAAGGTTTTAAACACACACACAGGCTCCCTTTAACTGCTTTTATGTCATCTGTTCTCACATCACAACTGACATCTAATCGTGGGCATCTTTCCAAGTGTGCAAACAGATCCATGTCCCCAACTGTAGTGGACACACAAGTGACACACCCATCATGTCACCATACCACAGTCACAGCCCAGCCACCCCAGCTCTCAAGCCCCTTCTCAGAACCTGCTGTTGTATATTAACACTTGTTGTGGCTTCTCAGCCTTCATTCATCCTCTCTATTTTTCTTTGCTCCTCTCGATGGCAAACCCTCCCTTTCTGGGGACCCCGGTCTCTCCTCCAGTGGCCACCAGCTCCCGGGAGCACAGCCTGCACTCCAACTGGATCCTGCGGGTGCCACGCCGGCACTCCGAGGATGTGGCCACGCGCACAGGGACCACGCAGGAGGGCCCGCAGCGAAGGGGCATGGAGTGCAGGACCCTTGGCACTCTGAGGAGGCTGGAGAGGCACCCCATTTACTTGCCTAAAGCTGTGGAAGGGGCATTCAACACTTTGAAATTTAAGCCCAAAGCCTGCAAGAAAGAGTAAGTGCCTATGGTGAGCAGAGTAACCAAGCTGCCCCCCAGTCTTGGGGTGGTTCTCAAGGTACCTTGAACCCCCATCCCATCATGTCTTTTTGTGTGTCTTTTGGGCGAGAGGTCTTAATTAGAAAAGAAATATTTTTTAAATGGTCTATGCTTGTCCTCTAGTCAGGTTGCTGTTGGTGCCATTCCTAACAGTCCCTCCTAACAGGGCCTGCCTCTCTTTCTTTCTAGTCCACTTACCCTCTTGGTTTGCACCACCCTCCTCTTTCCTTGATTTCCCCAAGCTCACCAACACAGTGCGCTATGGTTTCAATGAGCGTTTGGGGTTGAAGAGGGCAGAGCACCAACAGGGAACCAATAGCAACCCATGAGACGCCTGCCTTACCAAGGCACTGATGGGCTTAGATGAAGTGCTTATTGGCTGGATCTCTCCAGACCATCTGGCCACCGTCTCCTGGCCTCCCTCCTTCCACACTGTTACCACCTCCAGCCTCCAGATGCCTGGTACCCACTCATTCTGGGCCGTCAGTGCCTCTCGCTCTGCCCAGCCAGGCCATACTGCAGGGACCTCATCTTTGGCAAGAGACAGACCAATTTTGGTAGAACCACTAGTTTTTCTTTGTTAATAGAAGAACCAACAGCTCTGTCAGACCCAGGGGTTTCCTAAAAAGCAGTTTCCTTCCATAACAATGGGTCATATGGTGGGCATATCAAGGTGAGGATCAAGCTCTCCTTACCTATTCATTGCCCTTCAAGGCCCGCCCGAGTTCCATCTTCAGTTTTGGTGAGACTATTTTGTCCTCCATTAGAGGGTCCAGCACTAGAGGGTGGGCATCTGATGGTCTCCACAGGACCGGTGAATAAGAGTGTCCCTAACCCGTGCAACTGGCCAAGCCAAACCTAACCTCTGCCTTGTTTCTCCTTACCAGGCTGGTGGGCCCTAGACAGATCCTCTTCAACATCTCAGGAGACGACATGGACTGGGATGCGGAGCTCTTCTCGCTGGAGCTCCCACCTCCGGGGGAGGACTGCTATGAAGCAGAGAATCCCAGAGGGCAGTGGCAGCTTCGGAAACGACTGTGGGAGCGGATGGTACCCTGACTCCTGGCCTCACACCTGGCTTGGGCTCACCGCCTGAGATGCCTGCCTGAGGTGCTAGGTAGAGTTAAAAATGATGACAAAGTGCAGTTCATGAATTCACTGCATGCTGGTGCCTAGTTAGTGCCAAACATAGCAGTAGCCTTGCAGAGAGAGGTCTGCTGAGGAGATTTTGGGGTCCTGGCTTTCCTTGCATGTGCTGGTCTTCAACAGCAGAAGAAATGAAAGGCCTTGAGTGGGAGTGTCCAAGCTCATGCCCCTGCCTCCCCTGACCTTTACCTGGTTGTCTGTGTATCTCTCCATGTGACTGCAGGCATTACATTCAATCAGGAAACAAATCCACCCTAGATCTCTGCGCCAAAATTTCAAAGAGGGAGCTCCTCTCTCTGTGGGGCTCTGCAACACTCTGGTTATGCACTAAGTTTGCCTCCTTTGCACAGGATGCAGTTCAGGAAGCAGCTCCTTTTGCCCTAACTCTTCACAATGTTCTGGAAACTTCTGCTGGATGAGGCAATAGATGAGGCCTAGCATTAAAAAGGAGAGGAGTGTACTGGGACCCTGCCCCACCCCAAAACTTAGTTCCACTTCTCAAGAACAATTTCCTGAGGATGGAGGGACAGGAAACGGTTCTGTTGTCCTAATTCCCACTCAGAAAATCCTGACAGATATCCATGCAGCCAGTTTATGATAAGCGAGGCCTCTGTCTACCCTCAGTGAAGAGGGTCATCAGAATCATTAAGTTCTTTTGGGCTAGAAAAGATTTCTTCAATATATGAATAAAATTACATTTTTATTATATCCTTTGTACATCTCAAAGACTCTTTGCATTTTTGCATGTAGTTGTGCCCCCTCAAGTTTGTGAACCACTGGTTTGGAGAGTACCCCATACTTTGTCTGTTCTCACCTATCCTTCAATTTTCTTGTTAAAAAAAGTCACCTGGGGGGGCTGCACATGGATGGAAGGGTACTGGTGAGGATCAGGAAGGGAGCTAGACTAAGAAAATCTAGTAATTGAAATTAAGTCAAAGGGGATCTAGGCAAAAGTCCTCAAGCTGGGTAGACCTCCCATCCTCTCAGTGCATGGAATGGATCTTACATGTCCAGATTTTTTAAAAAGAACCTTTTATTCATGTGAATCTGACTGTCTAAATCTTTGTAACCCCTACAAGGAAAAACAAAGCCCTCATATGTGGCATTCTTAAACATTTTTGCATCAACACATTTTCAGAGCAAAAATAGACTGGAATTGTTTTAATACATGCCTTTATTGTTTTTTCAGTGCCAATGTCAATGTTTGGAATGTTTCTTTCATTTTATTGCTTATACTAAGCCCATGATAGCCAGAAGTTTGACTGAAAAATAAATGTTTGGGAGATTTGTTTAATAAACTGCATTAAAACATACAAAGTTGTGTTATCATGGGTCTTTCTTGTCCCCAAGTGGGGCCGTGTTTTGAAGTTCCACATATGAAAGTTCACTATTAAGGATAAACTCAGAATGAAGTCTCTTTATTCTTCCTCTTTGTCACACTACAGTTTATCATGGATTTGACCCTGAAATTACATTGTGGAGACACTGTGTACATTTTGCTTTTATGGATAAGAAAAAAATAAACAAGACGGAGAGGATGTTTGGCGTCTTGAGGGTTTGTGTTTTTTTTTTTTTTTTTTTTTCTTTTTAGCATGTATTGCTTCTAGGACTTAAAGTTCTGCTTTTATTTTTCTTTTCTCTTTTACCTCATCTTGTATATTTTTCTGTTAAGTGAGACTATACACAGACTGGCTAAAATAATTCTATGATTCAGAAACAGGCTCATTTGTCTTTGGGATGATTTTACATCTTTAAAAGTGATGAGAAACCTGTTTCTGAGCTTTTCCTGGGAAAGCCTGAGATGGTATCTTCTGGAAGTAAATCAAATTTGAGACAATAAAAGTCAATTTAGTAAAAACAGCTGATTTGATTCCTTTCCCTCTAGCAATGACCATTATTCAATCAGCTGGTCTTTGGTGTACTATGATAGTAGTCTTAGCTTTCCTCAAGATTGTCTTGGTTTGATATATGAAAAACTAACTGGTTTCAGTAAGACTGTCTCAAAAGTGGCCAAAAAAAAAAAAAAAAAAAAAAAAGACCTGAGTCTCTGGCATCTGGCTGTTCCTCAGCCCTGATTTCTAACTTTCACCACAAAATGTCTTCTTCTAAAAGGAAGGCATGTGGGGGCTTTTAATTTGAACCTTATATACATCCAACCCTTTGCCTGGTTGCTATGCAACTGAGAACATGGCTGCCAGGATAGCACCTTCTGGTGCAGCATAGATGCAGAGCACAGAGTGGGTCCAGCAGTTGTATTCCCTTCACCACAGACGACCTTTTTATACTGGATTTGTTTTGTCTTGCTGTTAGAACAAACTACGGCAAATTTAGGTGCTTAAACATTTATGCTCTTATAGTCTGAAGAGTTGAAGAAGCAAAATCAGTCTGATTGGGATAAGTCAAGGTGTCGACAGGCTTGATTCCTTCTGTAAGCTGTAATGGAGAATCCATTTCCTGGCCTTTTCCAGCTTCCGGAGGTTGCCCACCATTCTTAGGCTCTGACCTTTCCTTGCCATCATGCCAAGCCTTTGCCTTTGTCATCGTATATCCAACTTTGTTGCTAAGCTTTGTGATCACATCAGTCCAACTTGGATCTCAAGATCCTTAACTTAATCCTATCTGTAATGTCCCCTTTGCCATATCATAAAACATGTATAGATTCCAGCTATGAAGATATCTTTAGGAAGCCATTACTCACTCTACCATGCACAACCTCATAAGATGTTCATTATTCAGCCTATCATGCACAGCTTCATAAGCTGTCTTATTGTGGACTGGTTTGCTTTTTAATTTGATTATAACAGCCCAACATTGATGGCTACCTGACTTAGCTGTCAGCTGTGAATTCCTTTGCTTTGAGCTGCTACCTAGTAATTTTGTTAAAGTGAAATTCTATCTTGTCTGACAGGTTTCTAGTTCAGAAAGACCTTTCAATCTTACAAAACCCCAAGTGGAAAAGCAGCAGAATTGGTTTATTCTGTTCCTGCTCTGTTCCCAGCACCAAGAATGCTGCCTACCTCAACTGTTTGTGGACTGAGTGACTGGTTAATGAGTTGTGTGAATGAATGAAATGACAGTGAGCTGAGTTCTTGAAGGAATTATGAGGCATCAACATGTAAAGAGTTAGAGAAAAGTTGGGAGATCAGTTGGATAACTTTGAAGTGGCAACCAGGACCTAGGTGAGGTGGGAGGGGAGTGTTGTGATTTAAATGACTGCATTTAGGATAATCTCTTAAGTAATTTTTAGGTATTTAGGCTTACTGTGAATTAGATACAGAGATAAGGGGTTTCAGTCTGAGGAACTAGTGACTGTAGGTGCCATTTATTTAGCTAAATCAAGGAAGGGTTGGTTAGTAGGGGATTGAAGATAGGGTTGAGGAGTGAAATTGACTTCTGTTTTTGATACATTAAGAGTTTTCTGTAGATTTCCAAATGACAAATCTGTGTGTTGATCTAATGGGAGTGGTTGGTATAGAGATACACATCTGGGGCTGAAATGAGATGAAATCTGAAGCCCTGGGAAGATCTAAAAGGAAGTATGGTAGAAGACTAGGATCCAGAGTACCCCCAGAGTACCCTAGAAACTAGGAGGAAAAGGAACATATGGTATGAGGAAAAGTAACCTAACAAGATGGAAAAATACTATAGGTTGGTGGGCGGGGTGGAGCACAGATAGCAGAGGGATGTGTGTAGAGGTATATGGCATGCTCTCAAACTGGTTTAGAAAAACAGTTTTGAATTTGAAAGCTTTCTACTAGAAATCTCACTGACCTGCCTACAAACCCCACTCTTCTGGCTGTTTCTAAAGCTCAAGCCCACCTCAGAGGTAGCTTTGTGTCATGGATCAGGTTTAGGGGACCCTGTAGACAGTTGTAGTATCTTTGCAAAACTTGGCACCCTTTTCCCTGGGTGGCCTCTGGCTCACATTGGGTTGCAGTGAACTTCAGTCCCCTCCCCCAGTTTTCTTAGCCAATAAACAAACTACACCTCTCAGCTGGCCTCTGTGAACCCCGGAGCCCAGGTTTAAATGTGGGCAGGTGACTTCTGTTCTCTATGCCTCATGTTTCCTCATGTGAATGGGCATAACAATGATAGTTCCTACCCTGCAGCTCACAGTGAGGATGAAATAATCCTCTTCTGATAAAGAGCCGGGTACACAGGCAGCAGTTGTTCATGAGTGTCATGTGAAAGCTTGATGACCTGCCATCTCGGAGAGTAGTTTGCCCAAGTTCTGAAAATGGCTAGAAAAGAGCAAGCCAAAAATGTTCTGACATAATTAAAAAAAAAAAAAAAAACAGCCTTCTGAGAAAACTGCTGGGAAGAAGACAACACTCAATTAACATGAGGTTAAGAGCAGGCTCAGCAGTCAGAGATCGACTGGAATCTTAGCTCTTCCAGCCCTCAGCTGGAATGGATGGCCTTGGACAAGGTACTTGGCTGTTCTCAACCTAGGTTTCCTGATTGCAAAATGACTCAGTATAGAGTCCACTTCACCTGGTGCCATGAACACCCAGCACCATGCAAGCACAGAGCAGGCTCATAATAACTATCGCAATTGATGTCATCGTAGGTTCTTTTTTAATTTTTTTAGTTTAATTTTTTTGAGACTAGGTCTCACTATTTTTGCCCGTGGAACTGCAGGCTCACGTTGCCCAGGATACCCCAGACTCATGCAATCCCCAGCCTCAGCTTCACAGGTGGCTGGGATTACAGGCGCGCACCACCATGCCCGCTATATTTTTGTGGAACTAGGTCTCGCTAGGTGCCCCTGGCGTGACTCGAACTGTGATCCCTGGCCCTGGCCACGGCTTCCTAGGCTGCCGCTCACAGGTATATGCCACCATGCCCGGCCCCCAGTCGTAGGTTCTTGAGAAACAAGTATACAAATGATTGTCAGCTGATTCCGATGTGACAGTCTGTTGTCATGCCTCCTTTACAGGTTGTCCCCAGAGTTACAGATTACCTAATGGACTTGATGTTTTCCCAAAATTAAATAGAAGTATAGATTAGGCTAGAGTGGAAGGTTGGTAAATTTGGTGTCAACTGGGTCTTGAAGGACGTGCCACGGCCCTTACCGGACTTGGAGTTTGCAGTGTTGCCTGGTTCCTGTGCCACGTGTCAAGGTAAAGGCATCTTCACTTTGCAACCACTGAACAACCACCTACAACCATCACTAGTCCATTTCATACCCACCGTGGGGACTGCCGCCAGGGATGGGTGTGGCCTCTTCATGACTAATGTAGCCTCAGGTGCCAGCCTCCAAAAGGACAGGTGGATGCACGTCATTATTGGGCACAGGTTGGTAGAAGGCCCAAACCACACAGGCAGACTTCTGCCCTGCGAGGGATTAACCCCCGGCAGCCTGCGAGTGTGAGGCTGCTTGGCCACATGGTGGCGCCTCGCACCCAGCAATTCCTCGGGTCCTCTTGCTAGGCGGGTTTGAAATTCAAACCGCCAAATTTGCCCGGGAGCACAGGCGGATGGGGGTGGTGAGCCCAAGCGGATTCATAGATGGTTGCCACATTGTAGGAAGAGTCTCAGTTCTAGCTGGTTTCCTCAGAACCAAGGACAAGGCGCTGGTTTGACATCAAAGGACCCCGAGTTCTGCCTTTGGAGCCCGATTCTCAGAGTATTTTCACAGCGTTGTACCAACTCCATGTATCAAGTAAAACATCCTCTACCACAGAGACTGAGGAAAGAGAGAGGGCCCAGGTAAGGCAGCGTTCTGACTTTGCAGAAAGGAAAGTTTTCTGAAGAGACCACCTGATTCTAAGACAGGCCTAATCTTCCAGGGGGGGAAAAAAAGAGGGGATTATCACCAGCCATTTTTGTTACTTCCTTGGAGGTTATTCAGACATGGATCTGAGTTTGAATGCCAGCAATGACACTAATTTTGGAGCTTCAAAGAAGCTACTTCACCTCTTGATATTATTTAAAGGGGGTAGGATCTGGTTTATGGAATGGTGATTAAGGATGAATTAATATCCCTTGGAACCAAACAGAATGACTGACATTCAGCAGCTTTTGACTCACACAGGTGACAATTTCATGGGGTTTATCATACAGACTTTGGGCCAGGCACATAGGGAAGCTTCGTAGACAGTGAACTAGTGACACCAGGTAGAATCACGTGAGTATAACAGGCACTTAACCATTGAGAAAATAAACTTCCATCGTCTGTAAACTTTTTCTGAAAATTCTTACCGATAGGTGACTGTTGTTTCTGTGTACCAACATTCCAGGGACACAGGAAATTCCTGACAGAAATCTATCTTTACACATCACAACCACACTATTAGCCAAGTCATTCTCCCTCACAGAGAGAGAAAGCCTAGAACAAGGCAGTTGTCATGCCTTCTCTTCACCTTTGAGGGATGGCCTCCTTTTGTGTGCCGTGTACAATTTGGCTTCTTGGGAGTACTCTGCACTTTGAACTGATACCTTTCTCAGTCTCTCCAAAGCACTGACATTAGTTTATCTCTTCTGTGACCCAGTCCCCCTTGCCAGTCAGGTGAACACTAGCGAGTTCATCTATTGTTAGCCAAAACAATAGAGATGACTTTCCTCTTGGCAGAAGTTTTCAAAGCTGTGGCCAGAAGAAATGAGAATTTCAGATGGCTGGCTAGCAGGCCCACGGTAGGAGCTGTGGGTAATTTTGATCAGAAGGGTCTCGGGGTGTTGAGTCACCTGGTCACAGTCTACCTTGTGGCCCTGCTGCTTTGGGCCCTCCTGGGAGGTGGCAGCCCAAAGACTGAGGTTGAGGCAGAAATGCAAAAACTAACTGAAACCAGATGACAGGTGTATTTTGTTGGAGAAAAGTCTACAGATGCTTGCTTTGTGCTTTCCCTCTCAATCCTCTCCTCCAACTTTGGAAATATTCTCTAGTGAGCTTCTTATGATAGCTCATCCACCCTGTCAGATGGGAAACAAAAGGTTCATGGTTCTCACTGCCTGTTGGATACAGACTGCAGGGGATGGCAAGTATCTGGTAAGATGTCATTACGTATGGCAGGCTATGCATCAAAGGAGGCTGTGTGTTTACACACAAATGTCTAGTTGGGGAATGTTGTTTGAACCTTTGATGCACCAAACATGACTTTAAAATGAAAAAGCTAGAGACAGAAGAGAATATACTGTACGATTCAATGAATATGAGGTTCAAGAGCAAGCGAAACTAATCGATAGTGTAATTAGAATAGTGGTGGCTAGGGGAGTTGGGGCCCAATGAGAAGAGGAACTGAGAATGTGCTGTGATGATGGCCTGGTCCTGTCTCCCCTTCCAGTGAGTTACACAGGGGTAGACATTTGTGTTGGTTAACAGTAGGGATGATGGCTGAAAGAGGTAGCAGTCGAACAATGGAACCATGCTCCCAGCATAGGTGGGTAGGCCCATCATACTATGGAGAAATAAGGGGATTTCCATCTACTCAAACTTCCTTGCTAGGCTGTTGATGTGATTGAAAAACATAAAATGTCAGCCAATTTCCCAGACAGTTTCAAAATCTAGGGATGCTTTCTTCATGCACACGCTGCCTATGTCTTTTCAAATGTTTACAGAGTATTTACAAAAAGTAGTCCTTTGGGTGGCAGCTGTAATTAGGGAAACTGGCAGGGAAAATTAACACATACCATAAAAAAGGGATAATTGCTCACCGCTATATACAATATTATTATCAAATGGTATTCATCGAGCAACCCTATTGGTCCAGGCAAACTCAATCTTGTTGTTCTAGGAAAGATTCCCCCCTTCCTTGTTACTCTGAGGATGAAGCTGCCACAGCCCACGAATGATATGCCATATGGTACTTAACATCAGAATCAAAATGAGCTTGTGCTTTTTGTGTGAGATGCTGAAATTTATTAGAAAATCAGAAAGCCTAATTTCCACCAAGTTCCTGAGACCTGCCATCTGCTGCATGAGAAAGAAAATGGAGATTTTAAGAACCATTTAGGTATTGTGAAATGTGAGAGTGCTGGTGGGTTTGAAAAAGGAGGGTTGGGGCTGGGGGGGAGGAGGGGGCTGAGAGAGAGCCAGAGCAAGCCCACTTGGCAGGGGAGAAAAGACTGTCAGCTGAATGGTGGCAAAGACTTGGGAAGCATAATTATGGAAATCACCTATTCCAGTGCCTTTTTTCTTCTCCCAACCACATGTTCCTTCCACACAGGAACGGCACATAGAGAGGCCAGCTTTTGAGAATAAAAAAAGTCTCTCCAGAAAGGAAGAGGGAGCTTAAACAAGTACCACTGCCCCCCGAGTATTGAGTATTGAGTTTTGAGTATTAGGTCTCTTGTGGAGGAGTTGGTATAAGGAAGACGGGGCACAGACAGGGCAGTCAGAGAGGCAAGGCGATGGCGAGGCAAGGTGAGCTTTTGAGATGGGAGGATACCGAGAGAGTGGGAGGTAACCCAAATGGAAGAGGGGCCTGAATGGGGGCAGGGGTGTTAGAGCACTGTTGAGGAGGCAGAAATCTTCCAACACATTGTTTGGGTTCCTAGAGTGTAAGTTGGCTATCAGGGCTGAAAGATAAAGATGCTCTGTATGCCAAGGAGGTGTGTCAGATGTCAGCGCTGGTGTCAGTGAACTGCTTCCCTTGTTGCGTTACAGGTCCAGAATGTGATCACATCCACACGCCTGTCTTGGCCAGCCCAGAGTGCCATGGCCAGAGGGCCTACCTAATCCCCTAGCTCACCCTTGGTTTTATAGTGTTTATTTATTTTTGCTCTTGTTGTTACACCAAAGCTGGCATGTCTTTTGGAATTGCCACAGGCAACATTCATTGGCCCTGGTTCGTGGCTGGTTACTCCCCTCTGATCAGAAATCAGACCTCTAGGAAATCATCTGCTAGTTCCTGGAATGAATGGGGTGGTGATGGTGAAAAGGATGACGCTTTAAGGCAACAGGGACTTTTCACATTATAACAACAGAGAGTCAAGTTCTGGTCAAGGCAGCCTGTTCTTGGACCACATCCAAGAAGGTCTAATTAAAGAGAAACTTAAAAGACCCCTTGACAGGCAATCTCATCTGCAGGGCAGGCTTCCTGCAGGAACCCAGAAGTAGCCCCAACATTGAGTTCAGGGTTCTGAGAGCACTCTGGGGACAAAGTTCGATGGCTGCGTCCTGTCCCCCAGCACAGCCAACCCTCTCCATCTCAGTGGTCCCCAGGACCTCATCACAGTAGCACCACCCTGGGCCTCCCAGGGAGGTGAGCAGGAGCCACCTGTCTATTGAAAGGACGGATGATTCTGCAAAGGCCTGGGTTGCAGAAATCCTGGCCTCCTACTTAAGCCAGTCTAAGAAAGAATACTCCAGAGTCAGATACCACTCTCTGTGGGGAGGAATTGAACAGGAGGGAGCACAGAAGATTTTCTGAATTTTCAGCAAGTGAGTGTGACAGGATGAAAAGCCCCAGGATCCAGTATGATCAAGATGTATTCTCCCCCTGGAGGGCAGCACACTCGTTAGGGCTGCCGCCTCCCTCTTGCTCTGTAGGTCCCTGTAGGGTCCAGGCTCAGGGTTCCATGATGGCAGAATGGTGGTGCTGTTGTGTGGGTGCCTGGGGAGACCTTCAGGTTTCAGACTGAACCCCTGAGAATGTTATCTTGGCAGAGAAGTGGACTCCCAGGGTGCCTGACTGCTGGTCCCACTCACAGGTGGGGCAGCTTTTACTTTTTACTTCCTTGGAGACCAAGGACACAACAGCTGACTCCTTGCCTGGCAATGGATGACAGCTCCTGATTTCCCTGTGGACTGCGCAGACCTCTACAAGACAGCCTTCTGGAGATGGTGAGCACCTCTGGAATGACTGCGCACTGACAGGAGGTTGAGAGCGTGGAGTTCTTGGTGCTTGCAGCCTGAGACAGCTCTGAGGCAATATGGTAAGCAGCTCTCAGCCTCTTTTCTCTCCACTTCCTCTCTGCTCCCACTTGCTGAGCACTTACTGCTTACAATGCACGTTACCCAAGAATGGCTGGCTTTTCCTGAGCACGTGGGGCATGCCAAGTGCCAGGCACTAGCCATCTCATTTATTCCTTACTATGACCTTTGAGGAAGGGACCAGACTCATCCCCATTTTCCAGACAACTGAAGATAAGTCAGATTTGGTGAAGAGTCTGAATCAAACAGCTGGTATGATATAGGGTCAGTGGTCAACTAGTGTAGACTGACTCCAGAACCCTCTGTCACCTTACAAGGGTCTTCTGACAGAGTAAGCACTGTTATCTCTGTTTGAACCCTGGACCACACTGGGCTCCCAGAGACTGGGTAATTGACCCAGCATCACACAATTCTAAGGTGCAGAGTGTAATCATTTGGCTCTAGAGACCTACTTCTTTCCTTGAGGCCTCACCCCTCTGGGCATCCTGAGGCTGGCATGATGCTATGGAGCCCCTTCCCCACAACAAGTGATAGGTGCAGGAAGTGGGACAGGAAATTATTGTGCAAAGTCCCCTTTACAGAGGGAGGATTTAGCTAAGTCAGAACATTTTCAAACATTTTAGGAAAATAAATAAATTGCCTCTTTCGATACCGATGATGCTCAACAGTATGATGGCCACTACCCAAGTAGCTCCAAAACATTTGGGTGCCTTCAGTCAATGTAAGTCCCTGACTGGCTTCATGATCTAACAGTTTCGACAGTGTTAAGCACTGGAGACTTGGGTGCTGCTTATCCTTCTTGCCCATTTCACCAGCTCCTCAACTGTATAGGGGTGTGTCTTAAAGAGAATCCCTGTGATCTGCTGGTGGACAAATTATGGGGGACTATCTGTCAGCTTCTTCTTTTGACTATCCCAGGGAAGAGCAAGCCCCTCTGATTTCAGCACCCAGCAGAAGAGTGTAAAAGTCAGGACCTAGGAAAAGGGCACATTGATAATCAGCAGAGGTGAGGGGGTCACTTTCTGGTCTATATGATGAGGGTCCCCAAGTGATCACCTGTGGTCTGGTTTCATTGGCTGGTTTCAAGTGCTGGAGAGCATGTCTCACTGACCTTCAAATCATCACAGGTACATTATCCTGTGTGGTTGTAGTTCAACATCAAACTGCCTTAGTTTCCTTTGTCCACGTTGGAGGACTGAGGCAGCAGCATGAGGTTTTTAGTGGACTCAGCACTTCTGCAAAGATTGCTAGGATAAACAATTGCAGGCTTTGCTGATGTTGGATTGATTTTCAGTGCCTGAGGGCATTTAAGGATCTTCATGAGTTCAGGTTGAGGTTTCAGTTCAGCACTTATTTATTCAATAAGTATTTATTAAATTCCTGCTGCATGCCAGCCAGCCATCATCTTATTTGAAATATAGCTAAGTTACCCTACTTCCTGACACCACGGCACTTAAAATTTAGCAAAGGAGTGGGAGGAAAGCATTTGTACAAATTATATATACACATATATTGTACTTTTATACACCTATGGAACTGTGTGTGTATGGGTACATGGATGGATGGAAGGATAGACAGACAGACTGGAGGGATATGAAAGTACACATGGGAATCTAATGATCCTGTGATGATGAGGACACAGAGGGTCTGGAAAGAGGGAAGCCAGTGTCCAGCAGAGGGAATGGGAAAGGTGCTAGAGACAAGGTGACTTTGGAACTGAGTTGTTACAGGCTGACTGAGAAAAGAGGAGATACCATCAAGTGAGCATCGTGGGAATATAAAGATTCTTCTAGGGAGTGTTTCCAGTGCCAGGCCAGTGAGGTGTTTCTGTGGACCACATCTGGGATGCAGGTAGACACAGGTAAAGATGGCAAAGAGAATAGCTATGCTAACATGGATGGACTTAGAAGAATGCATATTAGCAGAAACAAGTCAAAAGGAAAAAAACAGAGACCAAATGGTTTCACTACTATATGGGATATGGGAAAGATAAACAAAAATCCATGAAGAAAAGTCAAAACAAGCCAACAACCAAATTGAAGTACACAACTTAGGGGGGATGGGACAGGGTGGGAATGGTCAGGGTGGGGGGAGTGAACCCCAGAGATCATAGAGATGTGAAAATTATATATAAATAAATTATTTTTAAAAAAAGAAAATGAATTAATTTTAAAAACTGAAAAAAAAAAAAAAAAGAATAGCTACAGATGGGACATGAACTTCATTCCCAGTTAAGAGCTAGAGAGGTAGATCTCTCTTCTTCCCTTAACATTGGTCTTGTCCCCTTTAAGAAATCCCAGATAGGAAAATTCAAACCCAGGAGAAATCTTTCAGCCTGATATCTGTGATACACAGGAGTCTTCACCTTAGGAAGGTATCTCTTAACACCTATTTCCCTTGGTATTTCAACTACAACCCAGTCACCTGCAGCCTGTAGGTGAGAAGTCTGTGGTATGGAAAATCGGCAGGCATGGAGCAGGAGTGGGGGTGGGGTGGCCCACATATATGCTACTGCCCTGCACAAAGCAGAGGCCTTTAGGGGTTCTATCTAGTCTTTAAAAGTTTTATTTTTAGTCTGAAGGAAAGAAGGATCATGAAATCTGAAAGGGCTGGGGGAAAGAAGGAATCACAGATATATGAACAAACTTAGTAGAAAGTTCTTTCTGATCATCTTGGTTCTCTTTCTTTGTTCTGTTTTCCTTGCTGTACTTCCCTCTTCCCCAAACACCAACCTCTAGGTTCCTTTCTGTGAAAAAATTTTCTTTTCATTGCATTCTGGGACTTGACCTAAGGAGAATGGTCTCCCTTACCCCTCCCTTCCTTGCCACTGTTGTATTTTTAAATTTTGTTTCAACCACACAATTCTTAATTTCAGAGGTGATTACAACAAACCTCTTGTAGTCACAACCTGATTTAAATTTGTTCATATATTTTCCTATGGAAATGGTGCCCACAAAGTCAGAGATGAGCACAGCTATTTAAAAAGTAAATAAATGCGTGAGAAGCAGAGAGAAGGTGGCATTCCTTTCCCCAAAGGATGCCATTACATTTTTCCTGAAAGATCATTCAGATGCCCAGCTCTGGGGATTTCATACTCTAATATCTATAATTTCCCCTTTCATTTTATGTTCTAGTATGGATTTATCAACACCTGTCTGCAATCTCTTGTGATAGAGAAATTTGGTGAAGAAACATGGGAAAAACTGAAGTAAGTATATTGAAGGGAAGATGAAGTCTCCTGGGGCAGCTGGTAAGCTTCTGGGCTTCTGATGAACCCAGTTAAATGAAGTAACTTAAACTTAACAAAGAAAGTAAAACTTGCTAACCATATCTGTTTTTAAGGAAGGATCCATCTGGATTCCTAAACTGTCTTTAAACTCCCATATGAATCACACCAACACTAGTCTACATTTTCTTCATGAGTGAATTTTGATTTGTTCTTTTAATCACAAGAGAAAGCCACTACATTATTTCCATTTCACAGAAAAGGAGCGCCAAATACCATGAAGAGAAAATTTTCCTTTGAGTGTAACTAGAGCCCTTTTTAGGTGTTTCTTTAAAACATTTATGATAGTAACATTGGTCTGGCACCTACCCCTCTGGGTGCCACTGTCTCTTGCTTTAGGATTGCTAATGTTACTAAGAGCTGGGTAGGATTTTAATTACCATACAGGCCTGACAGGGCTTTCTACCTCAAGAGTTCTCTTGGTGGGAAATAAGGATATATAAAATGGGTTGGAACAAAGAAAGGGATTCTGCCATTTGTGGGATGAGCATTTTTGGTCAGGGACTTTGCAGGATAAAGATGTGAGCCATGTGAGCTTGGCCATGTGGCCAAGGCCTGGAGCCTGCGGCCTTTGGCTGGCCCAGGCTAGGAGTGTGTTTGTTAAAGGAAGTTAAGGAGTTTGGAGATTTGAATTCCACGTTGGAGTTTGTTTTACTGAGTTTGACTTGTGTCTGGGAGAGGCGGTGCGAAAGTCAGGCCTGAAAAGAAAGTGAATTTTTCTGGTTCTGGTACTATAGAGCTTCTTTCTACTACCTGGAGGAGGAC
>PVHY01015775.1:0-35275 GCA_004024945.1 Uropsilus gracilis | reverse complement strand
AAAAAAAAAAAAACAAAAAAAAAACAAAACCAAAAACAAAAACCATGGACACACCTAAAAGAAATCACATTAGCAGAAACAAGTTAAAAAGATAAAGACAGACACCAAATGGTTACAACTCGGAGTCGGGGGGCGGGAAAAAAAAAAACAAAAACAGTGGGTTTACTGCTTGGCATTTTATATTTTTAGTTTGTTTGCTCTGGTGTTAAAGGACTGTCCCTTTACAGTAAACATGGAGACGTCTGCAGTGTGACAAGAGGGACCAAGGTGCATGAGTCACTTGAACATGATCTTGGTAGAAATTCAAAGGATCCAGAATACCCTTCTTTCTTCCTCCAAACTTGTGAGAAGCCTGAGTGGTGCCCTCTCAGACACAAAGAGAAGAAAATCACCATCTTCATGATCGAATAAGGACACAATTCTCAAACTAAATAGTTTTCACCAAGTATCAGTAAGTGACACGTTTATGTAGCACCTTTAATAGTATTTTTGCTTTAGTCTTCACGGCAATAGGAAATTGGCAGGGAGTGTGGCTTTCTGATTTTTTATGGGTGAAGAATTTGAGGCTCCAAGAATTTTAATCACTTCTTTATGTTCTGGTTTCACCAAACTTGAACCAGATTTCAGATTTCTTATTTCCAGAACTACATCTTTTCTTGCCTTAAAATAACATAAATGATACTAATAATTCATACTATGTAAGACTTATTGAATCATCTGTGGATGAGTTTGCTTTCTCCTCACAGGAGATCTCTAAAATGGTATTATCATGATCTCCATTTTGCAGATGGAAAAACTAAGCATCTGCTAGGAGACGCACAGCATGCTGGGGGCACTCAGAGTGAATGATGTAAAACTTGCTCTCAAGAGTTTATTGACAAATTACAGCATTAAATTATTGCTTCTATGAAAGGTTACAACAGTATTTTACTTGAATAATACTCTGATAGAAAAGCTATGGTTAAAGGATAGTCATTGATAATAAAATGCTCCCCAGTCTGCCCACATAATTCAACACTCCTTGGTGAACCCTGCTCGTCTATGAATCAGGCAAGATGTTTCCAAACTCCTAAGTCTCTAGGTCCCTGTTTTTTTTCCTGTTAAAGAACTTGCCCATATTTTGCCAACTTGAATTATAGCGGGTAGGGAAAATGTGTTTATGAGAAGAGATAAGAAATTGGAGGTTTCCTCTGTGAGACTCCAAGGAAGACCTTTCCTTAAATTGTACACACTAAATGAGTGATGTTTTCAAGCTTTGTCTACAGTTCTGTTGGCAAACAGGAATCCTCAGCTTCCCCTCACAGAAGAAAAAGTCTTTAACTTACAGATTTGGAAATCTGAAAATTTTGGAAATTTAACCTACGTGCTGCTCACTCTATACACAAAGGTGGGAGAGCCTGAAATAGTAGAGACTTCAGTAACAGGACTGAAATTTCATACAAGAATTTCAGTATAGAGAGGAGACCGCAGCATTTGACTATTAGTTCAGAGTTCATGGCAAATAGTGTATCTCCACTGGTCACTAAACTTTCAATCTTTTAAGAATAGAACCCTGTAATTACTAGGTTTTATAAATGTGGTCTTAGCTTAGAGACCCCTGACCTGGGCAGTGGTTATGGTGGGACTGGAGTGGGCAAAGATGAATCACTAATCACATCTACATACAAATGTTCTGCCTTTAGTGAATGTCAGTCCATGTTTCCAGAGCTCCTTGTTTAAATGACTTTATGGAATATGGCCATGTTCTGACTTTACCTGTAACCCTGGCTCCTACTCCACTATTCTTTGCCCTGTATTCACTGAGCACTTTGAGTCCTGGCTTCTCCATTTCTCCTTCCCATGGGAAAAATGTGAAAGTACCAATTTCAGTCATTTACCTTCTATCAAGTTCCTGGTAGTGACAAAACTTGATCGTCTTAAGGGTGTCGCATAGAGGAACAAAGCAGGAGTGCCATTTTGTTAATGTCAGATATAAATATTTTTATGAACCTTATATGTCTGGATTCATTAGCCATTTAATGGATTTGATGCACAGATGTTCAGAAAATTAGGAGCAACTGACTTCATTGGGAAATTATAGGGAACTTGGTGCCATCCGAGATATCAAAAACATGCTGTTCCTACAATCTGCCAAGACACCAGGTATAGTAATGGTCTCGGTGTTATATATAAGCTCACTATTAACACTCAATAAATGTTAATTGCATAATAATAAAAAATATTGAGCTTGAGTATCCCCAGTGGAGTTCAGATTGTGGACATAAAGGGATGCCTTCTGCATTTAGAGTGTATCTTTCCTTTGGATTTACTTTATACTTGTCTGATGGAAAGTTGAAGAGTTGAGATGGACTAATTGGTGCCTTGGGCTGTAGTTATAAATTTTGAGTCACAAGAACTAATTTGGCTTTTAGAAATTTTTCAAAAACAATTACTGAATGTCTTGATTTGTTCATGTTGATCATAGGCGTGTGGGTGAAGGAAGTGGCTGAAAAGAATGGGTAAAACCATGCTGGTACTCAAGCTGGGACTGTGTAAGGAAGTCCACATCTCACCTAAAGGCTGGGACCATTTTCCTGTCTACTTGTCCTACTTTTTGCTACCTTCATCACAGTGTATTTTTGAAGATAAGATTAGGGAAACAAAAGACAAAATAATTCAAAATAATTCTATGATACTTGGAAATACTCTTCATTGAAGTGATGGACTGGTAAATGTTTAAAAGCCCTTTCCTTTTCTCTCACACACATGAAAACCACCAAGAGTTACAGTATTTGCCTGTTTCTATGTTGTAAATGCTCCCACTATGGACCAATTTCAAACTATCACTATGACAATAACCAGCTTGCAAGCTTCCTAAAGATTTAACAGTCAGATCATCCAGCTGATGCAAACAGTTCCAGCAAAGGCCTGGTCCTCACTATACAGAAACCATAGTGATGAATATGGGTGTGATTTAAGTACCTCTGCAGTGAATAATAACCTGAACTTAATTCCACTTCTGCTGCTTACTAGCTCTGTGACCTCCGACCAGCTATTCCACCTCTCTTCTTCTTGGTCTTCTTAGTGGAAAAAAAGGAAATAATACTGATAGTTATATAATATGAAAGTAATAAATATAAAATACGCAGTGAGGTTCTTGACATATAAACTCTTAAAATGGTAGTCATTAATATTATTATATTCTAGCATAAAATGTGACAGTCCCCAAATCTACGCAGAAATACGATTATCAGAGAATGTGGAATATTATAGATATCTATTGGCACTGGCATGAGACTTGGGGAAAATTTATATCTTACTATTCACCAGATTTTTATTATAGAAAAATGGGAAAGTATCTCACAAAGTCCCTTGAATAAGATGAATGTGCACTTAATTTCTGAGAAATACCAAAAAAAAAAAAAAAACCCAACAAAAAAAATCCCCAAAACAAAACCAAAGACCAATCCATATCATACTGTTTTAAAGAGGCTAGCTTCAGTGTGGATAATGGTCTGGTTCCTTCTTCTTCTTCTTCTTTTTTTTTTTTTTTTTTTTGATGAGGTATAACAGAGATTTATCTTTAAGTATGAAACAATCCTTTAAAATAAGCTGGATATTAACAATAATGACAGGAGTTATACTTGTTATATGTCCTGTTTCTCAGAGACTTGAAACAACTGAGTTTTCTTACCCAGATCTGGGAAATGCTGAACATCTGGGAGAGGTCACCCCACACATCCCTGGCACCACTGGGCACATTACTCCATCAAGTAGGGGGCAGTTAGGGCAGTTAGACAGAGGAAAATTCAGAGCTGGCCTCATCCCCAAGGGAACCATGCAAAATTGGTTCTATTTCTTTAATAGCTCTTTCACAGCTACCTCAAATGATCTTTGATCTAGTTTCTGCACCTCCTGAGTCAGATTATCTCTTTGAAATTATTTGAATGACAACTGATGAGGAGCACAAATAATCAATGCTCAGTGAGGCAGCAGGTCTAGGTGAGATGAGAAATACAGAGCATAGCCTTTCAGCATCCCTCTTTCTTGCCATTCTCCACTCAGCATCCCATAGGATTCCTTGGCTTCCTCTTGCCACCGTTATCTGGGAAAGCTCATCTGCTGTCACCACTTTGTACCATAAACTACTCAGAACTCTGTATTCTCCTCTTGCTGCTCACTGTGATATCACTAATTCTAATTTGATTCAAAGTCAGGGAGCATTCTCTTCATGGTGTAAAAGCGTTTTGGCAGCTGTTAGCTCTCTGCATGAGGATCATGAACAACCACACACAAAGAAGCTGCAAATTAAAGCTTACTTTCCTTATATCTTCACTGGCTGAAGTAAGACAACTCCACAAACAATGCATTTTAAAGGACATTTGCAGGGTGAATATATTACAAATATGGCTAGGAAGTAAGCTGCAGTATATCTTCAAAAGTGACTGATTTAAACCCAAACTTAATGTATTTTGGAGGCCAGCAATAATTTGACTTGCTGAGTGGATGGAATTTATGGGTATAATGCAGTGCAAATAAAAACATCCTCTTTCAGTCATAAAGGTGTATGCTGTGTCCACACTGGGAAATATAGCTTTCCTTACCCCTGACTTCAGGAGAGAACTCCAGGGAATAGCTAAGTCAGACCCAATGCCTTTTCTTTGTGGCCTCATGGAAATATCAAGTTTTATTTTTATATTTAAGAGTCTTTCTAGTGCTATTCCTGGATTGGGGTTTTGTGTTCAAGAACCAAATAAATAAGAGAAACCCTGAAATGCACTGTTGAGCTGTAAATTGTTTTCTTAGTGAGGTGACCCAGACTAGAGCAAAAGAAAGGTGGTGGGCAGGACATAGATGCTTGCATTCACCGTTCAAATGGATAATGACCTCAGGGGAGACTGAGGTCAGTAAGAAACCAACTGTCGAGTGGCTTCTGATTTAGAGGACTTCTTATCTCTGATCTGTATGGTTCTAATGTGCAGCCCTGAGGAAGAAACCCCTCAAGCACATGTGTGGTCCTATGCCCCTGCTGTGCTGAATTTGGGATGGGGATACAGGAAGTGAAGGATTTCTATGGGTGAACTGTCTTGGACTGTAAAGTAGATTGCAGACTCCCTCCCCTGAAGACTCCCTCTGTATTCTCAACATTTGGTAGAATCACCTGCTCTGTCCCTCAGATCTCAGTCTGGTCTCCTGCCTCAACACCCATTGTTTTCCCTGCCCAACCTCTAATCAATATTTCAGCCCTTGCTCACCCAGTCTAGCTACTCCAGGTTCTCTTGAGACACCCTCAAACAGAGGAAGAAGGCCAGGTTGGGGAGGTTGGCATGCACTAAAGTAGGTCATCTGTTCTGCCTCAGTTTCCTTTCATTCATGAAGAACCTGTAAGCTCCAGGAGGAGGCCCTGTCCTTATATCTTGTAGGATGATGATATGATGAAGTACACTATTGCCAAAGCATAGGGAGATTCATAGAACATCAAAATTTCATGCTTTTCATGCCTGCAATGAAGCAGAAAAAAAATTGCAATGGTATATGCACAAGGACTTTGCATTTCCCAAGCAAGTTTCAGCATAAATTGTGGCTTTTGGAGAAGACATATTCTTGGCCTCAATCCAATATCTTCATCAGTTTCCTAAGAAAACATCATAAAGTTCTTTCAAATCAATATTTGTTTCAAAAGTCTGGAACAAATAAATGTTGAAATATATTTGTACCACTCTCCTCTTGCTCTCTTCAAAGTTTAAGATTAGTCAGGTTGGCTTTCTGAATAGGGACAATGAAGGGGTGGGGAAGAGATGGTGGAAAAAGATAAAGTTCAGTACAGTTGTGGAACCATGGTGTATTAAATAATCATAAAATATTAGGTATCCTACTGAAAAGTTCAAAAAATTGTTTCTTCATGAAATATCTTTGCTCAAGGGACTTTTATTTTGTATATATGTTATCCCTTCAGTTAATTAGTAATAAATCAGAATTTGTAGTATTTTTTCAAGTTTAAATCCATTGTGGGTTTCTTGGGCACATCCCAGTAACAGTTTCCCCAAAGGAGAGCTGTAGCTTTTAAGTTGTGCTGGAGATACTGAACCCTTGGGGGGGGGGGATAGACTGGTTTCAGATAGCTCAGGCTTTCCCCAGACATCAGCTAGGAGAATGTTTGACTCTTTGACTCCAGACCTTTGACTCTTTGGCCTTGTATCTTGATTCCTAAACCAGAACTTGGGTTCAGACAAACATGAAATGGAAATCCATATTGCAACCAATTCAAAGAGGCTTGATGTGGAGACATATAATTGAAATCTCTTACCTTGAAAATCTAAGGGGTGATGGGACCCAGTAGTATGGTGAAGGTAGAGGGGTGCTTTGGTTGTGGGTGTGGTGTGATGATGTGACCCTATTCCCCTGAATCATATACAGTTCTGTGATCCAATATCATCACGGTTATAAAAATAAAAAAATCAATAGGCATAGAGGCATAAAAAATCAAGTAACTCTTACAGCTCAATATAAAGAAGAAAGAATTTTTTTGCCTAAGGCTACTGACAGTTCTCTTTCTGTCCTCTCCATTTCCCTAAGACTTGACTAATCCAAACCAGAAGAGTTCTTGACCTAAGCCTGGTTGAGGATGAGATTATACTTGGGGAAATCCTTAAGACAGCCCAGATTTAACTTTGGTCATTTTATCATTAGCCCAGTAATATTTGGACTGGGGAAGGAGGAAGACCTATATGAAGACTCAGTAATTACCCATCTTGAGCTGGGGTCTTCTTAATTTCTGGGGTGCCTCTAAAAATGTTGGTCTCAACACCTGGGGAGGGATATACCATGTTTAAATTTTCTATAGATGATCTTTGCCAATTAAAACTTACTTCCCAAAGTTGGTATATAACCCTCCTCTGTACTTCCCTCTGATGCTGGTGTTTTTTTAAAGGTGCTACACTTTGGGAGTTCTTATCTTTACAGAATATTTCCCAGGAGACTGTGAGGTAAACAACTACGGTGATTACCATTTGACCCAGCAATTGCTCTCTTGGGAATCTACCCAAAAGAGACCTGTATGTGGGTACAAAGGGACACCTATGCTCGGATGTTTACAGCAGCACAATTTATAATTTCAAGGACATGGAAGCAACCTAAATGCCCCAGAACAGATGACTGGATGAAAAAAATGTGGTACATATACACAATGGAATATTACTTATCAATTAAGAATGACAAATTTGACGATTTTATAACAACATGGATGTACTTAGAAGGAATTATATTAGCAGAAATAAGTCAAGAAGAAAATGACAGAAACCAAATGACTTCACTAACATATGGGATACAGTGAAAAAAATAAACAAAAGACTTGGGGAAAAGTCAAAACAAGCTAAGCACCAAACTGAAGAGCACAGCTCTGAGCAGGAGGGAAAGGGAGGGGGGGATGAAGGGGAGGGGGCAGTAAACCCTGGGGATTACAATGTTGTGAAATTTATATATAAATAAAAAAATAATATTAAAATTGAAAAAAAGAAAAAAAAAGACCTTGAGGCCCATCTTGTTCTCATGTTCCTCTAATTAGTGTAACCATTTGATTTTCTCACCTGTAAAATGTTAACAAGGTTATACCTGTTCTAGTAACCAAAACTCATTGAGGTAAACTTCTGGAGGTAACTGCTGGCATTCTTGCAATGAATCCTATCTGGATGGTCCCAAGATCAAAACTGGCTCATTCCAAATCTTCCTGTGAAAGAAAACATATGAATGGAATGGTATTATGGGCAGGACTGTATAGTTCTATCCAGTTTGTTTCCTTTCTCCACAAAGTAGTAAGAATTCTTAATAACTGAGGTCCTGCTACATATCAAGTCCCTCCTTTCTCATTGATTAATACTAATCTCAAGGATTTTGCAGGTTGAACATCACCAACCTGAGATTATAAACTCAGAGTGGCAGTAGCCAGTTGTTCTCACTTGGCATGGAGGTGAGGCTGGAGCCCAGGGGAAACTTCAGACTCTGAAAGTAGGGCTTTCCACTTTCTTATCTGAGATGTGCTTGTATTCATCTGTTTAAACCAAATTGACTAAGAAATATATTAAAAGATCAGTAAACCCAAACATACAATCTAGAAGTATCCTAAAATGAAGCCAGAATATGGGGGGGGAAATGGCCTTTCAGATTTAAATGATGTTCTGCAGTTTACCAACACTTCATATCTGGTATCTCATTGAATCTTTAAAGCATAGCATTAGACAGGATCTATATTTAAAATGGGTTTAGTAGAGGAGGAGGCTTTGAAAAGCCACTTGACACAACTTTCCAGTGTCTGGTAAACAGGATTAAGCAGAGGTGGGACATGAGCTCAGGTCTGCCAGTGTGTTCTTTATTGTCTCAATAGCTCATCTTCACTAAAGGAAGGGCCTGGGAGAGAGCAGACATCAGAGAAGGCTATAAGCCAAATGATAGAATAGAGTTTTCTACTGTCTTCCCCCTGAAGAACACCGACTTCAATTACCCACATATGAGAGTGCCTCTTTGCAAGTGAAGATATTCCAGTATACCACTGAGAAAAAATATCTGTGACTAGATACACTGAAGAAGGTAAGAGGAGCAGTTTCCCTGTACCCACTTCACTCTTTCCCAAGAAAGCACATCTCAGGCTCAAGAGAGATCTTCGTGGCCTGAGAGATTTCTCAAAGAAGGGAAAGTGAATGAACATCAGGTTTCCCAAGCTGTATGGCATACTGCCAAGGAGGCCCCAACCAGAATGTTGAGAGGTGTGCTGCAGAACTGGGGAACAAGCAGGAGCTGTCAGATAGCAGTCAGGACTTTTAGAGAATTAAAAAGATATGGAACCTACTAACCACTTCACAGGTACCATCAAGAAGCCTGCCCATGACCTGCTGGAAATGTCTTGTCGATGGGTCCTCCTGAGAGAGGTTCTGAGTGCCTTACTCATGCCTCTTCCCCCGTGACCAGCATCCTCTGTATGTCCTTAAGGGATCAAGAGAAGGCATAAGTCTTAAGAATGCCCCTAAAAGAGAATGAAAGAAGTGAGACAGATCTATCCATAACAGAGGTATGAGAAAGCTTCAGAATCCCTAGCAGGGCTGAATAGAAGCTGTTTTTCTTCTCAAATCAATTGACAGAAACTGGAGGAGGTGACTACCTTTTTAAATGTGAAGACAGCAATGCAAGGCTTCAAGGAATATAGAAAATCAAGGAAGCACTGTGTTGTGAACTCAGAATTTGCTGAGTAGATCTTATGTTTCTTAATCTTTCTCTCACAGACAAACACACACAACCATTATGTAGTCATTTAGAAACCATATGTATGTAAAATCATTGTGTAAAAAAGGCTAAATATATACAATTTTATTTGTGAATATACTTCAATAAAGCTGAAAATAATCAAGAAAATAGAGCAATAACAAAACAAAACAGAAGAGGTAGAGGTGTGGAATGAAACTGGGTCTAATTGCTTAAAAGAATACATTTAGTCATCCAGATATTGTATCCTGATTGGAAAACAAGGGTCACTGAATAGTATGGACTTTTCTCTTTATTTTATTTTGACATTTCAAAAAGTCAGGTTTATTAGAAAAAGGAGAAAGGAGAAGAGATAGTCACAGGTGGGCAAGAGAACTGCCTTCCCTCTTTTATTTTTTAGACCACATGCTGAAAGAAATGTGCTAAAGAATCAAAACAATTTAGAGTTATACCTAGAAGTTGTCCGGGAAGAAGTTGTACCTGTCTCCCTACCTTACAAACACATGGATGGTGAAAGTTGGCAGGTATCAGAATATGTCCTAATCAATTTAAGATCCCATCACCCCACTAAAAAGTAATATTCCTGTAGTATTTCTGTAGTGCTTCCTTCCTTGAAGTAAAATTTGTGCATACTACGTACATAATTTTAAAAACAACAATAAAAATAACCTAGATTGGTTAAGTTAGGAATAGATTAAGCCAACAACATTTTAGACCCATAGATTAAAACCAGCATTGACATTTTAGTGAAAATTCTTCCACATTTCTCACTTATAAAACTAAAAACACCTCCTGCCCCCAATATGAATAGATGGATTTGAGAGTAAACCAACTCACCTATTTATGTAGGTGTAAATCTTGGCATGTACATGAGATGTATATGATGGACTAAGAAGGAATGGTATCCCATGTTAGGTACTGTAGGGGTTAATAAGAGTTTTATTAATTATGGCTCCTCTACACCTACATGTTGACAGTGGTATTTCAGGAAAGGCTTTGTTGTTTCTCCCGCACAGTTGTCATCATTAAATTACACTTTGGGGTGTAATAATGAACTATGAAAAACTTATAGTTCTAGCCCTATGAAACTTAGAGGTGTATTTGCAGGCGTTGTCCTGAGGAAAATGTCATCTAATATATTATTGAGGTTGATTTCTAAGGACCTGGGATGAATTCTCTTTGCTCTCATATCAGCCGTCACTGTACTTCTGTACACCTACTTTTTGTTTTCCTTTGTTACATATTTATCTCCAAGACATGGAATTGTGTGGATTATTGGTTTTTCTTTTTTGTACTGGCTGCTAAGAATCTGAGTTAAATTTATGGTACATTTAATTATCAAATGTATACAGGATCTTCTGGCATACCAGTTATTTTATTTACTTAATCCACTCTTGGTTTTAGTTTATTTTGTTGATCTTAATTCCCACCTGCCAAAATTTCATCTCTTTCTATTTTTGTAATTTTAAACTTATTTATGTAACCATTTCAGGGTATATATAAACAAGTAAAAATGGTGGTAAAAGAAACAAAGTATGGAGTGGCCAGGGAGGGGAGGTGATGGGGGATCCCCAGGGATCACAATGATGTGAAATATATATACATATATAAATATATGTATATATATAAATAATTTAAAAAATAGAAGTCACTGAACTAAAACAAACAAAAAAAGGAGACAAAGTATGACATCAAGTGTGAAATCAGAGACCATCCCTTTCCTGAACTCCCTGCTCTACATAACAAATAATTCTTATCATCAACCAAAGGAACTAACATTCTTCAGTCCTGTGTCTCCAGGTTTGGAAAAGGAACTGTGTTCTGTGGGTAATGTAAGAACAAGGAAAGTTCTCCTAACACAGATGAGGATGGTCACCAAGAAGACTAACATAAAGTTTTAGGTGATTTTCAAAAAGTCTGATGAGATCCAGATTGATTTTAATACTATCTTAGACTTTACCTGGAATAGTTTTTTAGACCTATTTTCATTATTAAGCTATCTAAATGGGATTTTTGAAATCAATAGTTAAGCTAGGGGAATATTCATTTTCCTTATATGAGGAAGAACTTCTTTCAAGCAGGTGGATGAATTTGTCACTACCTGACAAGAACCATTCCCTGAGTCATAAATTTTCAGTTATGATAATAAAAAGTTAGTGCTACTCTCTGGATTGATGCTCATTCATTGATACCTACCTTGCTTTGGCATGTAGCCATGTTATTCAGATGTTTTCTGATAAGTTTTGGATAACTTCAGGTAGAAAAATTAATTTCAGTCTATACTGTGGTTACTGTCACTGCAGAAAACTATCTGGCTCAAATTCTGTTTTAGAATGAGGAAGGAAAGAAATAAGTAATTTTATAGCATTGATTGACAAGGTCCCTGACAAATTAAAGAGTAGAGATAATTGGCATGTATTTTCATTCACTTGAATGGCAAATGTGTAAATCAGGAATTTTTCAAACATAAATGTATAAGGAAAATATTTGGTTTAAGGCTGACACCAGCGAGACCACATCATCTTGTTTCTTCATCTGTAAAAGAAGAGGGTTGAATGAGATCACCATGGAGGTCATTTCCAAGGAAGACTGGAAAAAAACATGCAAGGATGTTTTAAATATCACATAGAACAGCAGAGTGAAAAGTTCTGTGTGGCATTGTTTTCATTTTCCTGTACCTTCTTCAACTGAGGCTGGAGAGCTCATTCTTCAGCCGAGATGGAGAACTGTGTCCTAACTATTTTTGATGGAAGTCAGACTATTATTATTTTTTGCTTTTGTGTCTTCAGTTGTCTGGAAACAACCAGCTTATCAGCTGTGCCAATAAGATCATTAATGGAAAACAGAGCCGGGCACCAGTAGATCTTTACTTCTTGATCAATAGTTATTTACTTCTGAGGGGTCACAGCTTGGTTAATATAACTGAATAATTTTATTGATAGATAACATAACAATGAAAAATAAAGTTTAAAATAGAAGATGAATGAATATAGCACTTTCTTCAGGCATGAATATTATTATTTGAAAACTGTAATAGCTGCTGGAATGTTGGAAGGGCAGACAACAAAAGCATTGAATAATTGTCCTAGGCCTATAATCAGACTTCCATTATTGACCTCTGTTAATATTCTACTGTAACTGTCTGCTAAATTGGTTCCTTGGGGCTTGAAATATACAGTGATGTTATGAGTTCCTATCGTAAATTGCCACACAGTAAAGTAGCGAGTCTCTGAAATAGTGTTGGCCCTAGTTTGATCAATACTCAATTCAAAGCAGTGCAATAGGCAGCTGTTTCCATAGAAACATTGATGTCACAGAGGTTGAACAGCGGCTGTTACAACAAATCATTTCCTTTGAGCAGTTGTAATTGACTATATGTACAGTTCGCTGTCACTTGAGACCATTTACATCAAGCAAGTAACAGAACCACATTAGTTATTCCAGGAGTAAGAGGGTTAGCTCTTCCTTTTGTGACCTTACAAATACCTAGGAGGATATTGCCATAGCAACCAGCAATATAACACAATGAACGTTAAGGTAGTGGGCTACCTTAATGTGGTAGCATCCTTTTGGAAACCGAAAGGTAATTTTAATAAAGTTTACCTAGTTGTTACATTAACACAAACCCTTTGCACCCCACGGTGATTACTTGGTTCTTCTCTCACAGACATTTCCAATAACACAGACATTACAATTCCACTCGCACTTCATTTCCTGTGCCTCACCTATGATTTCCCTCAGCCTCCGGTTGCTAAGACAGCGCACAAGCACTTTAGGTAAAACCTGGTTTGCTGAATACAGAGTTTGGCTCTGGAGAAACACTGATGCCTGAAGTGCTTCTGACCTCACAAGTGAGATTAGGAGAGAAAGGAATCTTTAACAAATATTAAACTTTTACTCTGGTTAAATAATCTCTGGATTTGAAGGACATAAAAGAAAACAGAAATAGGTGCAAACTGAATTTTTCTTTATTATGTTCCTTCATACTAGAAATAACACCAGACCTAAATTTTCTGTTTAGAATTCTTCACATAATCCTACTACCTTACTAAAAATTTCTTAGGTTGGCTGTGTACAGTAGACATTTTGGAATATTCTGTATACCTCTGGGGAAATTAAAAGATTATGTCTTTTGGAAAGTAAACCTTAATGTGTTATCAAATTCCAAGTCAATTCAAGGCTCATATATCAATGAGAGTATCTTTAGAATCAGGAGAGTAAAATAAGTCCAGGCAGAATAGCTAGTTTTCTAAAAATCTTGCTACCTCATCATCTGAAATTCACATAACAGGCAAAGTGAGTGGCTGTAATAGCATTGATATTGTGTGCCATTTTCAGTGGCATCAAAAATATAGTTTATAACTAGATACAACAAAGATAGAGATAGGTGTAACAGGGTCTAAACAAGCATTGCAACCATAACCTAGAGGTCAAGCAAACTGGAAAATATGCACATTGCCCATCTTAGTTGTGCCTGCAGGTTAAGATTAGTAACACTGTCATATTGATGTCTCTGAGAAAGAAAAATATATATGATTATCATTGATAAGAGGAAGCAAAACCCTTATAAGCAATGTTTATTTGGAAAAGATTTTCCAATGCAAACCCATAATGATCAGCTTATAGATTTTTGACCAGTCTGCAGCATTCTTCAGAGTGAATCCTCAAAGGTAATAAAATTGAATTGCAATCAGTATTCTTTGATACTAGCCTGCCACAGACTGTTATTCACCTGAACTAGAGAGCAACTATTTATAAGATTGTTTAGAGACACAAATCTAGTAAATTTCTCTGTTTGGCTTTAAAAGAATGTTTGGCTTTAAAAGAATGTTTGGCTTGAAGCATATAAATGGTTATAAATCTTACAGGAATAATTTATAGAGCAACATAGTGAACAGTTATCCTCTTGTTACACTGGGTAAAGAAAGACAGTTTGAAAGGAAAAAGGGTCCCCGATTCACCAAGTCCTTGCCTAAGGTCAATGAACTTTTCCAGGGCTCTGCATACAGGAAATTTAGTAATGGCACCTGGACATCCTGAGAGAGAAGGGAAACAGCTGCCCCCTTGCACGTATACCTTTTCCTGGAGTGGTTCTTTTCTCATTGCTGGCCATCTTTCTGACAGCATGCTTGGCCAGTGGAAAAGGAGAATGAGTTAACTGTTGCTAAGTACTGGAGGTATCTATCAATCAACAGTCAGTCCCACCGCTCAACAACCTTTCACAAAGGTGTCCAGTCAAAAAGGCTTTGTGTGTGTGTGTGTGTCTATGTGTGTGTGATAGAGAGATGTGAGAGATAATATGAGAGGCAGAAAGTAGCTATTACTAATTACATACAGCTTAACAATACCCACAGCCTTGGGACCAACTTACTAATTACATACAAAACATTTGAGTCAGTCTTGATGTATACAAAGTTTCACTGATCAGCATAGGATATTTTATTAGAGTAACATATCTTAATTATATTAGTAAAAGCACTTATTATTGGTCCAGAAGGCCTAAGGATGGAACAATATTAAAGTAAAATAGAAATAAAAAGAAAGAAAATTTGAAGCAATGAGTTATAATTTTGGTGTCTACATTTACTGGTCTAATAACTTTCATTTGCTTCATTTGAAAATGAAGGCTACCTTTCCCACTATCCTCAGATAAAGACCTAATGATAAATTTGCACAGTAAAATTGTTAAGGAGTAAAAATATTTCAATAATATCTCATTACCCAATTTATAGACTGAAACCTCAATTAAAATGATTATTTTTGAGCCTAGGAGAATATACAAAAATGTCTTAAACTTGATGCTTTTTTCATTTGATACCCCAATAATTTAAAAATAGTTACATCAAAAAAAAAAATGGAACATATCCAGAAGAGTTTTTCTCTGACTAAGGGAGTCTAGTTTCTTCATAAGTGATTTAATTTTTGATTTCTGAAACTCACAGGAGTACCAAGAATATTTACAATTGCTGAAATAAATTTGCTGTGAGACTATCTATGACTGAATTGAATTTGATTATGTAACCTTAATGAGGTAATATCTAACTCACAGGGTTGTTGGCAAGATTAAATGAAACAGAACTTTTTCATGAATAAACTTTTGTTAAGTAAAGTACATGAGGGTATTTCTTCAGTGATTGGGATAATTTTTTCAAGTTTATTATCCTAATATCATTCTTGTTTTGTGTGGCTGAAAAGGTGTGATGGTTGGTTGAGTTGAATCTGTTCATTTACTCTCTTTGTCAACTCCATCTTTAAAGAGTTTTTTTGGGGGGGAGGGTGACAATTCCTCTCCCTCTTTTAGAAGTGGGTGCCGGATAAATAAGAACAATTAAGAGTCCAGGTAACTGAGTTGCTTCTTATCAGCATATTAGTATCATCCTTACATTGGGAGGCAGTGTCCTAAGACAGTGCAGGAGCCTACACTGACTTTTTGGTGGTGAGAGAGGGGTGAAGTGGATGAATAGGCTTGGAAGCATTTTCTTTCTTTTTTTAAATTTAATTTATTTTTATTCTTTAAATCACAACCTTGGTAAATGGTTTTTGGGAATACCCCCTTCTCCCTCTGATGCCCCCTCCATTCACTCAAATCCCTCTGTTTGTTGTTTGCTAGTCTGTGCTAAGTCCATTAGTCTCTTTCTTTCCTGTGGCAGTGTGCTTTCACTAGGTGAGAGACTGTGTTCTTGGGACCAGGAGAACCGTGCTGGTAGGTTTTCAGTTTTAACCTAGCCTTGGGCAGCCAGTCTATATTCATTTGTGGTCTATCCATATTTTCTCGTGGCAGGTTGTCTTCTCCAATCCCTTTTCTGTGTTGTTTTGCTGCTTTACCTTATGGTTCTGGCATCTGATTTAGGGGACCTCACACCTAGCCAGTGTCAGTGAAGTTTCTCTGTGGATACAGGCATCTGTGAATGGCCTTTGTAGATCATCTCCTCTCCTTTGTCTTGCAGCTTTGTTGTGGGGCTGATACCTCACTCTTTAGCCTTCCTCTCCTGAGGTGTGGTGAGGGGCACCTTGCTCTCTTAGAAGTCATCTCAAAAATGAGGTCTTGGCTTCTTCCAGACCCAGTGAGCGCACAGGTGTGCATTCATGACATCATGTTTCCATAGTTATTTCTCCAGTCTCGCATGTACTGATTCTCTTGATATTCCATTTCCCTGTGTCCAGCTCAGATGTGTGGACTGGATTTTATCTGAACCCTCACCCATTCTATGAGGGGTTTGTATTATTAATGTTCTTCTCCCTCCTGAAGATTAGCTGGAGTGAGAGTGAAATGGAAGGGGAATTCCCCTCCCCACCCATGCGCCTGGGTGGGGAGGGGAGTGCAGGGCCTGGATTTCTGGGCAGGCACAGTTTCAAACCCCCTTGGGGTATGAGTTGCCCAAACCATGTCTCACCCCATTCAGGCTGCAGATGGCTGCCCCATGCAACCATCTGCTGATGGATAGAGTTAGAACCCCACCCGGGACCCCTCCCAGGCTCGTTGGGCTCAGAGGGCCTACCCGGAGTTCTGCGCGACCTTGGCTCCCCACTGGCAAAGGAGCTGTGGAAGCATTTCTAAATAATATTGACTTAATTTTTTGTTTGGCAACTTCATTATCTGTGATTCTTGGGAACTCATCTTAGCCAGTCTCTGGCTTCTTATTACTCTTATTCTGCCTTTTGCCTGGCAGGTTCTGCCAGCCCCCAGGAAGTCACTAGCCTGACATCCTCTACAGAAGTAGATGTGAGTGAGTCTTGGACATCAGGACTCTCAGTAGCTGATCTCATGGCATGCACACTGCCAATCTCTGCTCACACATTTCTCTTCTACCTTATTCCCACATATTGTTCTCTTGAAGGGTTTACTTCTCTCCTCCACAACTTCCCTGTCCAGGAAACAACTCCCAACCTGTATCCTTTACTGCCGGGATCCCAGAGTCATGAATCCTGAGACATTTGAATCAAGTCAACAAAGGAGGTAACCAAGGTGGAAAGCCACCATGAGGGATTTCCTTGGGATTTTTGGAGCCTCTGATTGGGGTAGTATGAGGGGGTTGTCTTTGTAGGAGAGAGTAGTTAAGGTGAGAAACAGAGCCCAGGGATGATGATTGGGCCTGCAGCAACTTAGAAGTTCTCAAATTGTTATAAATTATTATTACTGTTACTAGTGGGATGCTGAAACTATTATTACTTCTGATAATAGATTAGTAGTAGTGCTTATAGAAATGCAAATACCCTTTAAAGTAACATTCTAAATTATTTATAGGGAACCTGGTAAAGGGGATGAATGCTCTATTTTCTATGATGAATGCATGGAGAGTATGAGAAACTGATACCCAGTAAGGGCAGAAAATGGCACCAGGGAAGGAGCCAGAGAGGTGAGGGATGCATTGACGTCCCCCCCCCCCACCATGGCTACTCTCAAGTTTTAGCTGCTTCACATGGACAGCTGACATCAGACCATTGACTCCTGTGACATCTTGCAGACCATTGTTTCCTGCAGGAAGACTACCAATTCTTTCAACAAGGTCATATTATTCTGGGTTTTGCTGACAACATGTATTCCTCATCCCCAAACCCCCACATTGTGTTTCTGTTGCTCTTTATCCTATTTGCAAACTTGTCAAGGAGACACCAGAAAGGGAGCTCAGCATCTCTGCTCATATCTCTTCCTGTCCAGACTGAGGGACTGAATCAACCCTTAGGAGAGAAAATGTGGTTGATTTAACATGGACCAGTGTTCTCCCTTGTTCTGAAAAAGAGGTGATAGAGTATAAACATAACAGCTGTGATTTCCCTTGGAAAATGAAGCACACAACTCCCAGACAAGCTTGTGTGGGGAGGGAATGGTCACTGAGGATCAGAGCAGATATTTCAAAGAACTTTCTCCAGTTAAGCAAGTTACAAATATAAATAGTATAATTTCTGTGGTCTTCATTTAATAACACTGATGTCTAGTGTATTATCAATTGACTATGTGTCATTTTATCTAATAGTGGTAATGGATAATGTTGCTCAAAATGTGTTGAAGGGAGCACACAAGTTTAATGTGAAAACTCACAGGGTAACTTTGGGAAAGTCACTTAAATTCATGATTTGTTTGATGCTAATGTTTGTCGAACAAGGACCTGAGATCTTCAGTTGAGTTCAGTTAGCATGGGGCCAGAATGTTTGTACTAGTATGCCACCCTGTAAAGGCGAGGTAAATGATACAGATAGAGACTGGATTCTAAATTTTGCTTAGAGCTACAAAGAATTGCCTCTAGTTAGTAGAGGTTAATCCAGGACTTTACTGGGGTAGAGTGTGGAAGGTAGGGATGGAAGACAGTATATCTTGAGAATTCTTAATTATACTTATTTCTATTACATTGCAATAAATTGAAACACAGATTCATATAATGATAACCACTTGCCTGTTTGAAATGAGAAGCAAAATTTTACAGACCAAAGTTTTTAATATCCAATTTTGTTTTAAGTATGGATATTTCCAAAGTATAGGTTGTAATAATGACCATATAATAACATCTCACATAAAACTAACTGAAATTGAAAACTGCCTAGCAATTTGATTTAGGTGAAAACATTTTTATAGTTTGATCATATGGATGAGATTTTTTTTTCTTCCTCAGAATTTGTATTGACAATTTCTTAAAGAAACAGGTAATCTTCATTGGACAAAACAAGCTTTCTTAGACTCTATGTCATATTTGTATTCCTGCCATAATAAAAAGAAGAACATTCATGGAAATGTGTAATTTCAACTAAAAGAAAATTTGATTTGTATACCCAGGTTAATAAAAAGATAAACATTACAGGAAGAAGAGACCCTAATTTTGTGTGAACTTTCCTGAGCTGGTTTGAACCAGTTCTGTCATTTCAATACAGTGGAATGTCTTAGGTTTGGTTCATCTTCAAATTCTAGTTGCTGGAATGCTGCAAACATATGTACTTGAAGTGACTGTAAACTGAATCTAATGCATGTGCAGAGGACCAGGAACTAAGCTATGCTATTGGTGCTAGAACAATATTATAGATACTTATGAATGGTTATATGTACAAATCTGTAGTCTAACATTTTGTAAATATTGACTAATTAAATACTCAAAAAACCTTTTTTAGTAGGTGTTATGTTTACTTCCATCTTACCAGTGAAGAAGCCATAGATAAGCTGATTTACCTGAGGTTGCACTGGTGATCTAGTTTGGGACTGGTTTTCAAAGTCTAAGAGCTTGACTTCAGAGTCAAAGTAATCTAACATTATGCTCAACTCCCCGGAACAATTTTGATTCTGAGAAAGTTGTTTAATTGCATCTAATTTCTTTGTTTTGGGGGGTTTGCCTTCCCAGCTCAGAGAGTTATTCTGAGGTTAATAGTTATGTGTGTCCATATCAGCCTCAGTGGCTCTCTCTTAGGCACCAAACTCTCTTTGAAGTCAGTAACAATCTTACGTGTGTAAAGGGAAGGAGGCAGTTGCGGTTAGGGGATGTGTAAACATTGAGGAAACAAACATAAATCACCTTTATGCCCTTGGAAAATGATCTCTATAAACACAAAGTAGAGTGAAAATGCTTTGTATTGTGTTTGCAAGTAACCTTCTCTCAGATATAAGATTCTCATTTTGAAATCATAACCCATGGAAAGTACCCTTAGGGAATAATCTTTTATTTTTACTGTTTTCTTCTCAGGTAACCCACATAAGCTTCTCTGGGCAGGAACCAGGTATTAGTCATCTTTATTTGAAAGTTTTCTTTATCATCCCCTCCCCACTCCCTTCTAACATTTGTTTTGGTACTTAGTACATAGTAGGTGCTCAATCAAACCTTGCTAAGGTAATGGAAACTGGGAGAACTGGATTTTGTGAACTCATAGTTTCATTCTTAATGAGGGAGGACACCTGGAAGGGAAGAACTATTTTGGGAGAATTTTGACAAAAGCAACTTTAGGACACTAATTACAAGAGATAAAAGAGTGTGAAGAATTGAGACTACAAGTTAGGACGAGTTTTATGATCAAGAGAATTGTGAAAAGCTGGAAATTGTCACCTGGAAATTGTCACTGTTACAGTAAATTTTTGTTATGAAAGTTGCTCTTCCTGTTAAACTTTTTAGGAGAAAGTGCTGTCTCCTAAGGGTCTTCACAACAGGTCTGATTTTCTGTTTTCTTTTGTTCAGATGTTAACCTATCCTTTCACCTTAACGTTTATCAAGTCAAAGGGCATAAAAATCTATTTAGAAGCCAGAAGCCACCTTCTCCCAAGAATTGTCTTAATATCCAGGAAATATTATCCTTGGCACTTATGACTTCTGAAATCTCATTAATTAGGAACTTTGTTTTCCTTAGTATCCTAAGAGACAAAATAATATGGCAATTTCATTTCCTAATGACAAAGAAGAGCAGTGATTTTCATTTCCCAATCAATCAGTAAATGAATCAATATATTTTGTACTTGTTCTATGAAAATCATCATGCTAAGTTAGATTAAGTATTAATAAAACAACTTAAGAGTTTGGTATGCTTTTTACATATAGGTCATTAGAAAATTTGCTAAAGAATTCAAAGAAAAAATGTAAAGCTCATTAAGGCAGAAAAACATTTGGTAAAAATCATTTTTCAGTCTTAAAATTCTTCACATGTTCTATCACTTGTATTAGTGTATTAAAAGTTCCTTCTGTCAAAATTCTCCCAAAATAGTTCTTCCCCTTCCAGTTATCCTCCCTCATTAGGAATGAAATTGTGAGGAATGAGAAACTACTACACAAAACTATATAGGATCATAATGATATTATTCAATATTGTTTGGCAGCCCAGCCAATGCAATTGGACAAGAAAGAAAATAAATGGTATAAATATTGGAGACAAAGCAAAATATTTTTACCACTGATAAGAATCAAATAAATGACTATTTAAATCAGTGAGAAAACCAGAAAAGTGACCAGTTATGAATATATATACAAAGCAAAATTATTGCCTTTAAAATCAGTCATTATGTATTTTTGACTAAACATTTTTGAATACGTAGCATGAGAAACCCATTATCAATAACAACAGCACAGAAAATTGATAGAAATGGTAGTGTAAGAGCTAAGTCAGTAGGAAAACATAAGTAAACCTTGACTACAAGAAATAAAACAGGACTAGAATAGATAGAATATTGCTGTAGATATAAAATGCCATGTTCTTCACTATTATGAGGAACTAAAAATTTAATACAAGTGCTATTAAAGTCCAGATGGGTTTTTTTTTAAGACAACTGTCAAAAAATGTTTAGGTAATTCATTTGGAATAATAATACACAAAAATAGCTCAGCAAAAATTTGAAAGAGTAAAGATGCTCTAAAGTAGATAAAAATATATTTTGAAAATTTATTAATCAGCATAGTGTGATTCTAGGTATAAAATATTGATTGTAGGCATAAAAATTAGAGATAGATCAATGGACCAGAATAGAAATCCATAGAACAGATCACAGTATTCATCACAATTCATCATGGGAATAAAGTAGAAGTATGGTTTATTCAAATAAAAATTACTAATGAAAATAGGTTAACATTTGGGAGGAAAGTGCAAGTTCTTAACTCATACTTTACACATAAGTAAATTTTGGATGTAATATGGTTTTTATTCATTTTTTATTTTACTATAGAAAAAATGAAAAGGCTAAAAAAAGAAATAAAACAAGGGCACAACATTTTATTTATACACGATGAAGTCTTAGATCTAATACTATATACTATACTAATTGTATAGTTCCTATAGCTAATAATGTATTATATATGTAAGCATCTGCTAAGAGGGTATATCTGAAGTATTCTAAATATCACCAGGAGAAAAGGAGATGTGGAGAAAGAAAGGCAAAGAGGCTGGGTGGAAACTTTTTTGGGTTTTTTTTTTATAATTTTATTTTAAAAAGACATTGTATATATATATGTATATATATGATGTAATGTGTGTGTATATATATACACATTATACATATATATGTATATATACACATTATACATATATATGTGTATATATATACACATTACATATATATATGTATATATATATATATATATATATATACACATTACATCATTACATCATTGTCTACCTTGAGGTTCTCCCACCACCTTAACACCCATAAAGCATCTTCATCTCTTGTGCCCATCCCTCCCCTAATATTTCCCTCCTTCCTTTCTCTTGCTTTATGCTTCAGTTCTACTGACAGTTTTAAGTTATTCCTGTCCATTTCTTTGTTTTCCCTACATCCCTCATATAAGCGAGACCATCCAGTATTTCTTTTTTTTTTTCTGGCTTATTTCCACTAACATGATTCCCTTTAAGAGTGGAAACTTTCAGAAGTGAGGGATAGGTTTATGGCATAGATTGTGGTGAAGCCTTCACTAGTGTATACTTGCTCCAAATTCAAACTTTTATATGTGAATCATGTTCAGCATTTATATTAATTTCTTAAAGTCAAGTCTCTTATCTAAGATATTCAAATTTAAGAAACAGGATACATTTTTTAATAGTATTGTAATGGCATATATTTTTTACTAGATGAACACCTATTGTTGAATATGTAAAACACCCCCTCCCCAAAATTATTGATATAAGCCTAAGTTTGTACATTAGCTATAGGGGCAAATTGGGAACCTGTAATAAGAATGAAGTTTTTTAATTCAATGATTAAATTTTTAGGAAGTATCTATCAGGAACATGTCAGATACATTCATGTCAGACATTCATGATTTAAGACAGTAAGAAGTTGAACCTATGTAAATATTCAGCAATGGGAAAATTTTAAGTGAATTTTGCATCTATATAAATTTTATTGAACACATTATAGATATTAAAATAGTTCTAAAAATAGTCATTAATGGAAATATTTATGGTATATTAATAGAAAAAACTGAATACACTACATATTCTAATTATATATATGTATGCATGCTTAGGATAAATATATATATATATATATATGCTTAGGACAAAAAAGAAAAAGGCTATAAGTACACTCTAAAATGTTCCCAATATCAGTCTCTGGTTAGCAGCATCATGGTGATTTTTATTTAATGTGTTATACCTGTCTGTGTATTTGTGTTCTATAACATCTAGTAATTTTCCCTCAGAGAAAAAATATTAAAGCATCATTTAAAAATAACAAAAAAGAAAGATGAAAATGCTGAAGTAAAATATGAATATTTTAATAATCTTCTAATAGATGGAGACCTTCCTAATAAAATACAAAAGATTGAAACCAATAAAATTTTGGTAGCTCTATAGAAAAATTGAAAGCTATAGTATAAAAAAACCCCAACTAATTAAGCTCACTGTGCTCTGGGCCTCTGCTTGCATCACCCATTTCTTACTAGAATTCATGGTTAAATGTCAAAAATTTTTGGAAGTTGTTTATGATATCTCTTAAATAGAGATATCATAAAAGTTAAATTATATGTATTTGCAAATGAATATATTGCACTAAGAAAAAGGTAATAAATATGCAAACAACTTACCTCTTAATTAGTTTATTGTTATCTGTGCCCTTGAGTTTGTCTATTATAGCTGCATGGTGGGAATATAATATAAGTGATTACAGGAAGGAAGATAACTGGGACCAGGAATTGGATTCCACCAGCACCTTCCATTTCTATTTCTTGTCACACCCTGTTTCATTCTGTGTGTCATATCATGTCTTTTGCTAAAGAAGACCTGTTTCTTTTCATAGTTGGGAAATGTTAGCCAGCAACTACTAGAATTCTGTCTTTTACAGTCAGAAGGTAAGAAATAAGAAGCATGTGATCGCTTATCTCAAAATAAAACTAGCCTAGAAATGAGCTGTCTAAATTAAGTACAATCCTTTGGACAAGTCATAATGGTCAAAGAGATTTTTTCAACGATAAATACAGATTTCACAGGGTGACTGGTCCTAAACCAAGGTAAGTAGCAAATAAGAGCTGATGGAATTGGGCCACTGCTTTTGAAACATATTACATGAAGCATTTCCTAGAAAAATAATTTGCTCTGGAAAGGCCGCAGAATGAATGTCTGTTACTCTGAACTGTTACCTACATCTTATCCAACTTTTGGAGAGATTTTTTCCTTGAATCACAGAAGCTTATCAGCTATGAGAAATTGGGTCATGTTAAAGTCCAAAGTCCACATTTATTAGAAATGTGATCCTAGAGTTATTAGAGTCACAGAGATGCTTTAAATGCACATTTCTCTACTTGCCTCCATGGGTATTGTCCATTAAATTCATAACCACTGAAATCCCTTTTCTTTCAAACTAACATTACTAGTATTTTAGAAATCATGAAGACAATGAAAACTGTCACCATTTTTCTGTTTAGTCTCCCAAACACCTCTCATAGATTTGAAGTTAGTAAACATCTCTTGAGCACTTACTATGTGCTCCAGGGTGATTTTGAAAAAGAAAAACTAAGTATCTGTTATCTCAGAGCCCATAGAGAGACTCTGTTTTTGTAGGACAGCTTTGGACTGAGACTGTCCGGGTTACAATTGGCACTTGTTGGTCATGAGGAGAAGCCTCCTCATGAAATAGAAAAACCTCTTCCTTTAAGAGTTCAATGAATCTGACTGGATGAGTTCTTGAGTTTCAAGAACTTCCCTGTGCCTGTGCAGAGAGTCATAAACCTAGTCACGACAGTAAATCCTGGCCTATGGATCACGGATTTAAATGAAGCCTTATAGTATGTGATGAAAACTAGGTAGTAGTCCTGAAAGGGAGTTAATGTAGTTGTGCTGTGTTGATTTCACAACTTAAGGTATTCAACAGAGGGACAATTGTTGCTTTTGCCTGCTTTTACTTATGCTGTTTACAAATTAAAGTCTCTCTATAAGGAGAGAGTCTGTACTTGTCTTTTGACATTGAAAAGATGATTATTTAGTTCAGGTGATGGCCACATGTTTGTAAGAGTAAGTTACAGGAGATTCTTGGGGACCCCAGGAATCCAAAAGCATCTTGTTTGGTGCTGTTTATTAGAATTAAACCATCTTGGTTTGGGGAATAAATGACTGAACAGCATTTTATCCACTGATGGAGAGAATTAAAGGATGTGTGTTGGGGTAGGTGTGGAGGTGGTCAATTATTAGGACACAGTGAGGTCTCAGGGACATGGCAGTTTTGACAAGTTCATTCTAGGCAGATACACTAAAACCAGCTTTCATGAGCCATTGCAGCAAGAGAAAATTTGGGTCCCTTCCTCTGACTTTGAAAATGGAGACTGCTCCAGGCCAGAGATGTCAGTGTATGTAGTTAACTGTTATGGATCTTACAATAAAAATTTGTTGAAGGTCATTAAACACTCATATCTCTATGTTTATTACTTTAGTCTTTTATTTGTTGGTAGACATGGATCGTTTGATGTCAATTACCACTACACTTGGCATTTTATGCAGTAAAGGTCCTTATGGTTCTTGATGGGTAAATAAACAAGCTAGTGAAAAGCTACAGTGACAGTGGTTCTTGCATTTCTGCTCATTGAACAGCCTGGAGCCAGAGGGGGAAAAGGTCTCTCTGTAGGTGTGCTTTCTCTGAGTGATGCTTTGGGTTTCAATCTCTAGCATGCCCTGCTCCCTCTGCATCACACATGCTTTCTCCCACAAATGCTGCAGTAAACTTTACAACACTAGGTGAACTTAGGGATAAACATTTCCTTTCTTATTTTTTTAAAGTCATCATATAACACTCGGTTATATGGAATACCACTTTCTTTAGCACCAGAAAGTCCTACCAAGCCGTGAACAGTTTTGCTTTAAAAATCCAGAAAACATGTACATTTTAGAATGTACATGATAACATTCTAAAAAATTGTATACTGTGAAGCTGAAGAGGAAAAAGATGGGCTGTACCTGAATTCTAGAAATTGTAAAGATCTTAATTTTGAAGAATAAATAGGTAGCCTGCTTTCATTATTAAACCATGACTCATTTTTTGAGCTCCATTTCACATGATACCTCTTGTATAAGCTGGTCATGTAATGACCATTACGCGGTATGGAGAAACATTAGTATGTTAATCCATGAACATTACTATTAGTAGTCCAAGAATAAGTTATGTTGATTTATTCATTAGAGTTAGTAAATACCCACTAACAAAAAGTTAATAATCTATGCTTTCATCTCTATAGATCATTTTGAAATTATACTGAATAGCTAAAACATAAACTTTCTCTTGCAGAAAAAAATGCATTTGACTAAAGAAACACTTTATCCTAAGCTGTGATAAACTGGGAAAATTTAATTTTCTACCCAGGAATACTCTAACACATCTCTTGTGATCCTGCTGAAAGGGGATTGCAACTTCAGGAAAGAAAAACAAGTGCCTGCATCTTTGTCTTCAGACTTGGGCCCATGCCCCTTAGAGTTAGCAGCAGCTGTTTCTGCTGTCATCCTTCCCTCCCCTCCAGCCTCTTGTTGCTGAGCAAACTGAGTCAGAGGGCCTCAAGGTACTCACTAAGATCATCACCTGTTATTTACATGCATACTTGGCATATTTATTAGAACTGGCCATTTCATGATAAATATTTTTCCTCTAACATTAAGTATAAAATGTTATTTTTCAACAGTCAATGAATTAATCATGATAGTTAAATTCCTTTTGTGCATTTAGGTATATTAACATGTCTGATGCACTGCTATTTGAGGTGTATAAATCTAGATGTGCAATATTCTATCATCCAGCCTCAGTCTCTCAACCTAATCATGTATGTTAAGTTTACATTAATAGGAAGTGATTCTTTTCTTTCCCAAAATAGGGAACAAGAACCTAATATAGCACGCATTATGCATTCCGCTTCAAATTATGTATGATTGACTGAACTCAAAGAGTTTTTAAAATTGCTGTGTACCTTGATGGAGGCGATGAGTTGAAAATTTGGCATGGAGGATGACCACAAGACCAGAAAGTAAGTGGGGGTAGAAATGATTAGCATTGTCATTAAACCAACTATGAAAAAGAAGAATCCTGATATGGGAGCTCTTTATGTAGGGCTGACTGCCATGACAAATATCCCAGACCCAGGCAGAGGTGAGGATGTTGAGATTGAGCACCAGTAGACAATCACCGATCCTCACAAATTGATCAATCACACCCTGAAAGTGGTTAAGTTAGCGACAGATAATTCCCTAAAGGAATGACCCTCTTGCCAAAAGAAAAACACTGTCAAAATTTCTGCACAAGCAAAACTCAGCTCTCCTCCCAAGGCTGTCCTCTGTGTCTATGCAGGCATCTCTTCGCCCCCTCCTTTTCTTAATAAACCATTCCTTTAAAAATATAAACTTTGCCTATGTCTGTGCAAATGTCTTCCTTTCCTGGGTAGACTTGCCATGTGCCATGGAAAGGGGAACTCTGCCATAACTTTTCTCAGAGATAACCCACAGAGACTGCTTGCTTACTGAACCCCATATCTCATCAGAATCCCACCATATCTATGTAGAGGAGCAAAAATCTGCCACCCTAGAATATGTCTTTTTGGCTGGGTGGAGGTTGTGTTTTGTGAAAGATATTTACATGTAGAAGGAAAAATATATCTCTGTAAGTGAGCCTCCTTCATTATTTTTGTAAAGACCTATTCTCCCCAACTCTTCTCAAAGGAGAAAACAGAACTAAATATGTGCTTTCTGTGTTTTCCCTGGTAACCTCCCATAATGGACCTCTTTCCTTTTCCTCAAAGTCCTCTGTCTCAGCTGAGGTTATTCAAGATGGTCATGGAAGCCACCAAGGTGAGCTACTCAGTCTTAGTGGATTTCTCTCACTAAGGTGCACATGTTTCTCCTATAGGAGGTGCACATGTTTTTATTTTATTTTATTAAACTTTTCCCCCCTGTTATTAATCTATCAGATGTCTATTTGATAATTTGGACATTTATAAGAACCTAGAGGAGCACAGGAGGATTTCCCCTGTGTCTTGTCACGTCATATAAAAGAGAGATGGTCATCTTGAAGCATTTCAATGTGAGTCAAGAAACTTCTCTTAAAGAGGTCATGCAACAAAATATTTGTGTCCTAATCTGAAAACTTGTTTTAATCAATCCATGAACAAGTCACCTTTTGTATCAAACTTTGCTGAATTATAAAATATTCAAAATACCAAAATGTTCTACCTGTTTAATGATAACAAGGGATACTACTTAATAGATAGTATATGGATAACAACTAGTTGCTACTAAAATATATGATTATAGTACAAAACATCTCTTGTGCTGACTATTTTTACCTGAAATTCCTGGAAAATATCATTCCTTCCTGTTCTCTTTATAGAAAACTGAATCTAGTTTCAGAAAGATTCAGGTTCAAGTTCTGACTCACTATTTAAGAATTATATGATTTGTACATGTCACTTAATCTGTTTGAAACTCCTAGAGGAGATCACAAAATAAAAACAAACTCTTATTCCCCTTCCAGTTGCAAAATATTCTATCTAGTATCACAAAGGTATATTCTAATAAAAGCGTTGGTTCAGTATATCTAAATATGTCATCCTTATTATCTAAATATGTCATCCTAGAAATACTTTGAATGAACTGTTTTGATTCTCTATAGCAAGTTTTTCTTGCCTTTATTTCTTTGTGTTATTTATTGAGACAAGTTCAATTAAAAATACTTTTTTAAAAGAATGGGAAATCAGGAACAAGATGAATACATCTTTGTTCAACTCAGCAAAAATTCAGCCTAACAAAAGAATGTGGAAATATCTATTAGCATGTGAACGAGTGGTACTAGGGACCCCAAACTGTTAAAAGGTGCACATATTAAAAGGAATCCAGTTACCTGCATACACAAAGGCAAAGGAAGCATATGTTTAGTGTGCAAAGAAGGAACTATGAATTATCTGTGAAGGAAGGAACTATTGATACATAAAATAATATAGATGAATTTCAAAAGCAGCATGTTATGTGGAAGAAGCCAGTCTCAGAAGATTATGTATCTACTAATTCCACTTAGAAAATATTCTCAAAAAAAAAAAAAAAGCATGCAAGCAAAGAACTATGATAATGGAAGAAAAACATTGGTTGCCATGGGTTAACAGTACCAAAGATTAAGGGTGGTGATAAGCTAATAGGAGAATATTTGGGAGGGTGATAAAACTGTTCTGTATCTCGAGCAAGTACTTCTTTATCTCCATTTAGCATCTGTCCATCCATCCATCCATCCATCCATCCATCCATCCATCCATCCATCCATCCATCCATCCATCCACCCACCCACCCACCCATTCGGTTATTTAAGGAACTTGAACTAAAATGTCACCCAAGTCCCTTTTGGTTGCAGCAAATATGAACAAAGAAATAAAAACAAAATAGAGCACTATCAGTATTTTGGTGAACTGTTAATGATTTATTAGTAGTAAGTATGGAAATCAGCAACTGCTTTCTCCTATGTAAAAGAGTATGGAAAACTCCTGGCTTCATTACTGATGGGACTTCAGAAAAGAATAAACAAGAAGAGAGCCCCTGTGTTTAGGGACATGTGTCAGTGTATCTTAAGTCTTCTATGAAGAGCCGAGAAGGGGGGGTCATGACTGAGATGTATGCTTGTCCATTGGAATTTTGACCTCCAAGTTTGCCAACAAATGGGTGCTCTCAGCTATTATATCCCATACCTATGGAAATGGAAAACCTTGAAATGTTCAGTGGAATTCATGTAAGAGGAAGTTCTGGGATTAAAAAATGAATCTGAAACTGTAGTCATGATTTTTTTCATGTAAAAAATGTCCTAGTCCAGTTTGGGGTGTTGAGAAGAAACAAAAAGGCATTTGTCTCCTGCATCATGGTTGGGACAACCTCACTTCACTCAGTTATTTGTCCTACAAGTGTGTCTTTTAAAAAATTGACAGAACACTAAAACCAATTCCTTTTTCTGATTTAAGGCCCATATTTTTTTATATTAAATTTTGGTTTATATACATTACATTTACTCATTATTTGGCCTACTGTCTGTAGTCTTAACAAATACTTAGCCATGTAAATGCCATCATGATTAACTCATCAAATGGCTTTATTGCTCTCCTTTCCTCAAACAACATTATGCTAACTCTCTGTGGTTAAATTGTTCCCCTAATTTCAACTTCTTGCAATATCTGATCTGTTGTTTGTCCTTGTGGTTTATCTAGAATATATAAATGGGATTATACTGTCTGTAGCCTTTTGAGACTGATATCTTTTACTGAACAGTACATTGAGAATCATCTATATTGTAACAATACCACTAGAGTGTTCTGGGCTAAACTGAGTCCCCAACCAAATCCATATATTGAAATTCAGCCCCAAGCCCCTCAGAGTGTACACTGATTGGGAGCCTTTCCTTAGTTGTTACCCAAATAAAAGAAATCCAACGCATGTATTCAATACACACTTTGAGACCTTTAAGATCACTGAAAGGGTTTATATCACAGTAAAGTGAACAACTTCAAGTTGAGTGTATTCATGTCTTTTTTACAAGTCCTTCCAGAGTGTGGGTTGTTTTCATCAGTCACATCACCTCTAAGCGCTCTATCTCACATGGCCTGTAGCTCCAGCTGCCCTCAGAACTCTTCTCCCCTTCTTTCTTTGCAGAGCAGTTTTAACTCTTTTGTCACCTTAGCTCCTTCAAATCCTGATCCTTTGGGTTCCTACATCTCCTCACTAGAGCTTATCAGATATTTTTTCTAAACAAAGAGGAGTTTTGGTGCTGGCTGTTAAGATTTTCTTTTTTATTCTCCTTCTCAAAATGTGGTAACTATGAAATACTTTAAGATCCTTGCAAATATCCCTACACTTGAGAAGACATTTTACAATTTAGCTAATTGTGTGTATACTTTATTGGATACAATTTGTTCAAACTTCCAGCTGCAGTTTTGTGCTGTATTAAATGCTTATACTTTGTCGACCAGATAATTGCAGCAGTATAAGTGGGAAAACATAAACATTTAGTCCAGTATCTAGAAAGTTAAGAAGAAAAATGTATCTTTTAAATCAGAAAATAATCTTTCTTTTTGTTCCTTATTTCTGGAGAAGAATTGCACAGAACATGTTGAGGTACCTTGACTAGTTTACAGTTCGTGCGGCAGGAGAGTGTTGTAGATGCTGGCCTTCCACCTGCATTGTGATGGCGGTTAAGTTTTCTTTGGAATTGGGGTCCCAGTGGTGTGGGTAGAGGGCCCTGTGGGCATAGATTTGGTCATTTTGGTCCTGACAGCTTGTGCACCTCCATTTTCCACAGCCTCTTACAGGCTTCCCCACCAAACATGGCTACCCGTTTGTGAGAAATGACGAGTTTGACATAGAGCAGCGGCTTTTAAGGTGGAAACTGCTCAGTGGATAGGGAATTGGAGAGCAGGTTTTGTTTAGAGGCAGAAGGAAGACTTGGAAGATGATAATTTGTTTCAGGCTGACCTTTACTGCATGAGGGATTTGTAAAGATGAAGCCTTTGGAACCCAAGAGAAAAATATATATATATATATATGATGGGTTATCTGCACTCTCCTCCTTTGTCTAAATAGCTCTAATGTTGATGCTTCGTCCTTCACTCTCCCTCTCTGAGTGTTTTCGTTTAAATGCGGAGACTGGAGACTCCAAAGGCATTTGGACTTTTTGCTTGTTCGTTTTTTTGTTTGACTTACTGTACTTGCAAAATCCTCTGTTTTCACTTGTACAGTCTCCCTTGGGGGGTCGCCTATCCCTGCTCCCCAAGGCAGCTCTTGTGTGTACCATTTCCCAGTCACTGTGTAAGAGATTGTTTTTGTCTTTAGCTACACAGTGTAGCTCTCTTCCTGCTGGAAACTTCTCTTGAAGATTATCTGTTCAAATTAGGGCATAATGATCTTATTTTCTTTGGATCAGCATATAAAAGTTTGCTTAGGAAAATGTCATTTTTCACTGACTTCCTTGCTGGGTGTACTGGCTCAAGGTCACCATGGACTAAATTGTAATTCCTCCCTGCAATTTCTAATTATTCTGGTTGAACATCAAACCAAATACTATGTCCAACCCACAGTGGTAAGAATGAGAGTATGGAAACCTCTCTGTGTCTCCCTATATTCTGCTTGACCTCCCTCATCAGAACTTCTCATTGGACACTTGTCCAAGAAGCAGTTTTCATATCCTCAGAGCAACATTTTCTTGTCTTTAGCAATTTGCTCTCAGGATGGTAATAAAGAGGACATTTTTGGTCAACCCTTTAATGTACAATTCAGGAAATGGACATGCTATGTTAATGTTTAGAAAATGAGAGCTCACCATTTAAACATGGGGTAGTTGTTACCTGCTTCTCCCTGCCTATTTAGATTTGCCTTTCCGATTCCACTAGTGTCATAACAGAGTACACACTTAAAAAACTTTCCATTTCAAATAATCCTTGGTGGGTATCTTTGTTTGAAGGATTACTTCTAGCTAATCCCAGTGTGCCTATTAGTCCACAGTTTTGATCATTTGATCATCTTTTCATTTAATTTTTGACATACATGGGTCTAACATGGTCCAGGCTGAAGAAACCTTAAGGACATAGACACAATCAGGTTGTCCAGTGTGGAGGTCACAGTAATAGTTCAATTTCAACAGTCAATTTTATAATAAAATTTGCAGTGCTACTATAATAAAAATATAATTAACATCAACTAAATTCACTAGCCTTTTTGGTGTTATTGTTAACTTAAAGCCAAACCAATAACAAACCCTTCACATGTGACTGAAGAACTGAGGTCACCAGAAGGAAGCAAGATGGGGGTGGGGAAAAGAGTGGGGGTCTGGCAAGGGGGGAAGGCAAGGGAGGATGGAGTGGGAGGAATTGGGAGGGGGTCCTGATGGAGTGTTACTGGGGCACTGATGGTAGATATGGTGCACAAACATAAGTACATACAGGTATAAGCCTCTAACCCCTCAAAGAAGATACGATGTAAAGCAACTTTAATAAACATGATTTGGCAAAAAATGTCAGCATTCACATTTAACAGTCGATAATTATCTAATTATGGCCTGTGTATTTTAAAGTGATTGACAGTGTATTGGCATAGGGCAAATTGATTAATTGAACATTTTATATGAAGAATAACAAAATGAATCAAGACTAATGTAGGAAAAATTGCAAACTCACTCTTTGAAATAAACTCACTGTCTTTCATCTGGGGGAAAAGAGATCCGTTACTATTTAGGTCATGGAGATATTCAAGTAGCTCTGGTCAGCAAGGGAGAAAAGAGAGCATCTTCTTCTTTTTCTTCCTTTAAGGTCATTTACTAAAAGCTCAGTTTCATATTGAATTAGCCAAAAGAGGATGGACAACTAAGATTAAAGTGCAACTATGACAAATATTTGCTGAGGGAACTCAAAATTTTAGATATATGCCTATCACAGAAAGTAATGATATCAAACTACATAAGTTAAAATATTAAGTTCTTGGCTTTTTTTTTTTTTTTTTTTTTTTTGGCTGTAAGAGAGTCATTCAGGGCAGTTTTCCTTTAAATCACAAAACAATCCCTGATTATAAAAATCTAGACATGGAAGAGGGCTGCACAGCTATTTAATCCAGTGTTTTCATTTTTTTACTATAAAATTAAGGAAATACCTTAGTTGTTTTTTTTTAATTATTTATTATTGTTTTTAATTTTTTTCTTACATCATTGTAGTCCCCATTGCTCTCCCACCATATCACCGGTGAATCATGACTACATTCCCTTGTGTTCATGTCTCCCCTCTTTTGCTTCCCCTGTATACTTCCTTTTCCTGTAAGCTTCAGCATTTTGGTCAACTTACTGGTTTTGACTTTTTTTGACTTTTTGTTTCATTTCTGTATAGTTTTCTTATAAATGAGACCATCTGGTATTTATCTTTTTTTCTGACTAATTTGGTTGGCATAATCCCTTCCATCTCCATCCCTGTTGCTACAAAGGGCACAAGTTTGTCTTTTTGATTGCTGAGTAATATTCCCTTGCATAAATATACCACAACTTTTTAATTCATTTGTCTATTTTGGGAAATTTGGGTGTTTCCTTATCTTGGCTACTATAAACAGTGCTGCAATAAGTATAGTAGTGCAGGTTTCCTTTTGAATTAGTGTTTTTGTGTACTTTGGGTAGAATCTCAAAATTTGTGTTGTCTGTTCTTTGGATGTGGGCCATTCTTGCTGGTGTAAGGTGGTATCTCATTGTGGTTTTGATTTGCATTTCTCTTATTACTAGCAATGTTGAGCAATTTTTCATGTGCCTGTTGGCCATTTGTATTTCCTCTTTGGAGAAGTGTCTTTTTAGTTCTCCCCATTTTTTGATTGGGCTTTTTGTTTTGCTTTTGTTTAATTGTGTGAGTTCCTTGTGGATCTTCGTTATTAAACCCTTATCACTCATGTGGAGAGCAAAGATTTTTTTCCCATTTGGTTGGGCATCTTTCAGTTTTTTCTATTGTCTCTTTTGCTGTACAGAAACTTTTCAGTTTGATGTAGTCCCATCTGTTTATGTTTTCCTTCAGTTTTTTGCTGTCTGTGGATGTTTCCAGAAATGGATTTCTGAACTGTAGTTCATGGAGAGTTTTGCCCAAGTTTTCCTCTATGTATGCTATGATTTCATGTCTGATCTTTAAGTCTCTTAACCATTTTGAGTTGATTTTTGTACATGGATTAAGGGAGTTAACACAAATTGCTGGCGAGGATGTGGAGAGAAGGGAACACTACTACACTGCTGGTGGCAATGTAAACTAGTTCAGCCACTATGGAAAGGGGTATGGAGGACCCTCAAGCTAATGAAAATGGATCTACCATTTGACCCAGCAATTGCTCCTCTGGGAATCTACCCAAAAGAGACCTCAATGTGGGTACAAAAGGACACCTGTACCCGGATGTTTACTGCAGCACAATTTATAATTGCAAGGTCATGGAAACAACCTAAATGCCCCCAAACAGAGGACTGGATGAAAAAAATGTGGTATATATACATGATGGAATATTATTCATCAATTAAAAATGACAAATTGGATGACTTCATAACAACATGGATGCATTTAGAAGAAATCATATTAGCAGAAACAAGCCATAAAGAAAAAGGCAGAAACCAAATGGTTTCACTAATGTATGGGATATAGTGAAAAAAAAATAA
>PVHY01015774.1:0-35280 GCA_004024945.1 Uropsilus gracilis | reverse complement strand
TTTTTTTTTTTTTTTTTGAGACTAGGTCTCGCTATTTTTACCCTTGGAACCACAGGCTCTCGTTGCCCAGGGTACCACGGACTCAAGCAATCCCCAGCCTCAGCTTCCCAGGTAGCTGGAATTACAGGCGTGCGCCACCACGCCCAGCTATTTTTTTGGAACTAGGTCTTTCTACCGGCCCCAGGTGGGACTCGAACCGTGATCCCTAGCCCCGGCCGCTTCATAGGCTGAAGCTTACAGGCACGAGCCACCGTGCCCAGCCTATACATATTTTTTTTTAATGTTGAGAGCAGATTGAAGATTTTTTTTGAAACTTCTTTTTTTCATGTACCATATGACAAATGAGTATTAACTTTCCTCAGTGTTTCCCTCATTTTATAGTACTCTGGTCCTAAGCCAGCCACGGTGGCATGCGGCTTTAATCCCAAGCATAGGACGGGAGGCTGGAACTAGGAATCACTTGAGTCCACGGATTCAAGATGCGCCCGAGGCAACATAGCGAGACCTAGTTTCAAAAAAATAGCTGGGCGTGGTGGTGCGCGCCTGTAATCCGAGCTACCTGGGAGGCTGAGGCTGGGGATTGCTTGAGTCCAGGGTACCCTGGGTAAAGAGAGTCTGCGGTTTCTCAGGCAACATAGCGAGGCCTAACCTCAAAAAACAAACAAAAAAAAAAAATAGAGTACTCTGGTTCTAGTGAGGTAGGGCTCCTGCTGTGTCACTTATGTGGTTTTGGACAAACTAAACAGCCTCTCTGGGTCTTGACTGTTCATTTCAGGACTCATGTGAAGATTAAATGTATGATCACGTGGATGAAACTCCTACTTGGCACAGTGCCTGGCACTCTCCTCTATGTCCTGGCCACAGGCACTGCAAGTCCAAGTCCCTCCCCATCCTAGTTCTGCATGGCTATCAGTTCTTCACCTCTGCTCAATGTCCTTCATCACGTATAGTTACCCTGCCCTTTGATGGAGGGGAAGAGGGCTCACCTTAAACCAGTATGTTTTTCACTTTCAAATGGAATACATTTGTTTTCTATTTCATACAGTCCTTGGTCTCTCTTGAGGAAACTGGAAATGTGCTCCTGAGATAGATGTAAAATATCTCAGTGGCCTCATAATCCACACCATCTGGGCCCACTCCTACCTCACAGGATTTACCTTGACCACAACAGAACTAAGACTGATCTGGACCTGCTCCTAGTGGTTGAACTCTACCATCTGCTCTTGAGCTTGCTTGCCAGCTCCTGCCCAGTCAGTAAACCCTAGGTAGGCAAGGTAGTTCCATCTTACGCTAGACTCTGATGCTGCTGAGGTGTGTGTGTGCTCCTGGATTTGCTATCTGCTAACTTTGATAAAGGCCAAAATTCCAAATACTCTTATCCTTTGTTCACTAGTAGGGCAGTCAGGCTCTCTGATTTGGTTTTTATCTGTGTATGTGCTATAGAATACTTGGAAACTATACTTAACAAAAAGAAGAAAAGAAAAATCTCAGTTCAGGCCTAAGCACTGCTCACGTTCTATTCCTCCACACATATGGCACTTTCTCAAATCTCAGATTGCCAGAAGCATCATCTCAACAACAGCTTTTCAGGGAGGTAGAGAGGGAGAACCACTACATTAAATATTCATATCGATTGTAAGAGCCATCCTTATTTCAGAAATAGTTGGTAGTGGAAAAAAAGATCATTCTACCTAGGAAGTACTTTATATGTTGCTTTGAAATGTTTTTAAACAAATGATTCTTCAATGAGTTGCTTTTTTTTTTCCAGTTAACAACATATTATGAACATATTTCCATCCCTTTGAACAGTTTTCTACAATATATCTTCCTTGATGACATTCTTCCTCAAAATGAAAAAAGCTCTTCTTTTTCTGAATATAAAGACAATACATATTCATGTAGCAAATTCATGCAATGCAAAAACGCATAAAGAAGAAAATAAAAGGCAGCCAAAACCCCATTACCTAGAGGCAACCACTGTTAACATTTTGGTGAATATTTTCTGAGCTATCTCTATTACTGTAAATGCCTGTTTGTTTATAGAATCCCAGCATAGGTGGTACTTTGTCATGTATTTTTTATTTATTTATTTTTTTTAGCATTAAGTCATAAAGATTGCGTCGTCAATAAATACAGTTCTACTTCATCGTTTAAATAGGTTATAGCATTTTACTGTATGGATATTGTATAATTTATTCACCTATTCTGATATACATTTAGGCTTTTTCTAGTTTGTTGTCCACCACTAAACAAGTGATCTTTGTACAAACAGCTTTTTGAAAAATATTCCTAGAAGTACAGCCGGGCACGGTGGCTCGTGCCTATAAGCTTCAGCCTATGAAGCGGCCAGGGCTAAGGTTCATGGTTCGAGTGCCGCCTGGGGCCAGTAGGGAGACCTAGTTCCAAAAAAATAGCTGGGTGTGGTGGCACGCTCCTGTAATCCCAGCTACCTGGGAAGCTGAGGCTGGGGATTGCTTGAGTCTGTGGTACCCCAGGCAAGGAGAACCTGCAGTTCCATGGGCAAAAATAGCGAGACTTAGTCTCCAAAAAAAAAAAAAAAAGATTCCTAGAAGTACAGTTCTTGACTTAAGAGTACAACATATACATGCATACTTAGATATGCATGACAAATTGCCTTTAAGGGTCTGTGCTTCTTTTATACTCCTATTAGCACAGTGTAAAATCTCCCCCCCTTGTCTTTTTTTGTCTTTAAAATTGTTTAGCAGTTCATTTTTAAGTTGTGAAATGACAGGGTAGAATCCTTGCTTAAAATTCTAAAGGTACCAAGATTGCCAGGCACGGTGGCATGTGCCTGTAAGCAGCAGACTAGGAAGTGCGGCAAGGATCAGGGATCACGGTTCAAGTCCCACTCGGGGCAATGTAGCAAGACCTAGTTCCAAAAAAATAACTGGGCATGGTGGCATGCGCCTGTAATCCCAGCTACCTGGGAAACTGAGGCTGGGGTTTGCTTGAGTTCGTGGTACCGCGGGCAACGTGAGCCTGCGGTTCCACAGGGAAAAATAGCGAGACCTAGTCTCTAAATAAACAAACAAACAAACAAACAAATAAATAAATAAATAAATAAATAAAATTTTTTAAAAATTAAAAACTTATGTTTCAATGACTACAATGGAAGAAAATAACAAAGGATTTGTATCCAAAATATGTAAAGAACTATCAGTACTCACCAATAAAATGACAACCCATTGAAAAATGGACAGCAAATTGAATTGACTTTTTTACCACAGGAGATACGCAAATAGCCAATAAGCTTGTGAAAAGATGCTAAACATTATTAGTCATTAGGGAAATGAAAAACAACAGTGAAACACCAGTTCACACCCACTAGACTGGCTATGAAAAAAATGATAGACCACAAATATTGAGAATGTGGAAAAACTGGAATACTTGTACATAGCTGGTGGGAATGTAAAGTAGCACAGCTTCTTTGGAAAAAAAATCTTAGCAGTTACTCAAGAATTAAACATAGAATTACCACATGAGCCAACAATGAAAAAAATGTATCCATGCAAAACTTGTAAGTATTTATAGCACATTATTCATAATAGTCGAAGTGGAACTGACTCAAATATCCATCAGCTAAAGAATAGATAAAATTTAGTGTGTTCATGTAATGGAATAATTTTAGTTTTAAGAAGGAATGAGGTGTTGGTATATGCTACAACAAAGATGAACCATAAGAACAGTGATACTAAATGTAAAAAGCCAGACTGGAAGGCCAAATAGTATGTCATTCCATATATATGAAATGTCTAGAATATACAAATCCATAGGATGAAAGTAAATTAATGGTTACCAGAGGTGGCGGGGAGAGGAAAATGAGAAATAAGCATGAGGTTTCTTTTTGGGATAATGGAAATATTTTGAATCAGATAGTGATGATGATTTGGTTGTACAACTTTGTGAATATAATAAGCAGCTGAATTGTTTACTTTAAAAAAGAACGTGACCCAGTAATTCTGCTCCTCAGTTTTTACCCAAAATAATTGAAAATAAAAGTCCACATAAAAACTTGTACAGAAAGGTTTGTAGCAACATTATTCATAATAACCTCCCATAAAAGTGGGAATAATTCAAGTGCCCATCAATTAATGAATGCTTAACCAAATGTATATTTATGTGGCAACAGAATAATAGCTCCTCAAAGAAGTCTGCATCCTGGAACATGTATGTTATTCTTTGTGGCAAAGGGGACAGTGCAGATGTTATTAAGGATCTTGAGCTGAGGAAGTTAACCACATAGCTAAAGTTATCACAAAACCCTTCAACATTGTAGAGCAAGGCAAAAGAGAAAGGCTTAATTATGAGAGGTAACAGTCATGCCGGGAGAATGGTTTGACCCACTGATACTGTCATAGAAAGCCGAAGGGAACAAAAAGCCAAGAAAAGAAAATGGTCTCTGGAAACTGGAAAAAGGAAATGAGTTGTCTCTGGAAATTCTTCAAAAAAGAACGCAATTTTATCAACACCTTGATTTTAATTCAGTGGTATCTGTTTCATATTCTAACCTTCAGAACTGTAGAATAATAAATGTGTGTTGTTTTAAGCTACTAAAGTTTTGGCAGTTTGTTATAGCAGCAAATGGAAATTAATATGTCCATGCAATGGAATATTATTTGGTCATAAAAAGGAATCAAGTACTGATATATGCTACAACATGGATATATGGGAAGAGTTATGTTAAGTGAAGGAAATCAGACACAAAAGACTATATTTTATAAATCCAATTATATGAAATATCTGAAATAGGTAAATCCATAGAGACAGTATCTTGGTGGTTACAAGAACTGGAAGTCATAAAGAATGATATTTACCAGAATGGGGTTTTCTTTTGAGTTAACAAAAGTTCTGGAATTTGATAGTGGTGGTGGTGGCACAATTCTATAAACATTCTAAAAACTACTGAATTGAGGCCAGGCACGGTGGCTCGTGCCTGTTAAGCTTCAGCCTATGAAGCGGCCAGGGCTAGGCATCGCCAATTCGAGTCCCACCTGGGGCCCGTAGGAGACCTAGGTCCAAAAAAAATAGCTGGGCTTGGCGGTGCGCTTCTGTAATCCCAGCTACTTGGGAAACTGAGGCTGGGGATTGCTTGAGTCTGTGCCCCCCCAGCAACGAGAGCCTGCAGTTCCACGGGCAAAAATAGCGAGACCTAGTCTCAGAAAAAAAAAAAACAAAATCAAAAAAACTCACTGAATTGTACATTTTAGAAGAGTGAACTTTATGTAGGTGAATTAAGCAATTTTTTTAATCTATTGGGTAAGGTGACAATGATATACCATTTATAATTTTATCTGTACTTGTTTATGTAACTGAGAGAAAATTTTTCAGGCCGGGCACGGTGGCTCGTGCCTGTAAGCTTCAGCCTATGAAGCGGCCGGGGCTAGGGATCGTGGTTCAAGTCCCACCAGGGGCATGTAACTTGTATATCTTTGTAGGTGCCTTGTTAATGCCCTTTGATATTTTAAACTATTTATTACTAGGTACTTTGTATATGTATTAAGAAAATTAAGCACGCAGAAGCAGAGATAACAACATGATTCTACCACTAGTAGTCCCTGCATATCTCCCTCCTATTTCTTATCTCTCCTTCAAGGTAAGAAGGAAATATGCTATTAGAGTGGAATGATATTGGGATTTCTATTAGTCTGGAAGGATTGAATTCATACACATCCTTTTAAATCTAAACGGATTTAAAAATAAAGTTGAGGAAATATTTCCAGAAAGTAGAACAAAAAGAAAGAAATCTACCAAAGGAAAAATAAATATGAAATTAAAGGATCTGTCCAGAAGGTTCAATATCTGACTAGTCAGAGTTCAAAAGAGAAGAGATAAAATAGAGTTAATTAAGGGACTTCCCAAATAATGAGATACCCCTTCAAATTCCCCTCCCCTAACTACTTCCAGAAAGCTAACAATCTCCAAATACAGGAGAATGTAGATTTCTGGAGGATCTGACGTATTTAAGAGAACAAAGCTAAAAAAATCAACTTGGTTTTATTTTAACTATAGTGTTTTAAATTTCCAAGAGTTTTTTTTTTTTTTTTCATTTATAAGAACATGATGGGCATGGTGATTCGTGCCTGTAAGCTTCAGCCTATGAAGCGGCTGGGGCTAGGGATTGCAGTTTGAATCCCGCTCGGGGCAACACAGTGAGACCTAGTCCTAAAAAATAGCTGGGCATGGTGGTGCAGGCCTGTAATCCCAGCTACCTGGGAAGCTGAGGCTGGGGATTGCTTGAGTCCGTGGTACCCCGGGCAACGTGAGCCTGCGGTTTCACAGGCAAAAACAAGACCTAGTCTCTCTCTCTCTCACTCTCTCTGTATATATATATATATATATATATATATATATATATATATATATACATATATATATATGAATATATATATGTGAACATATATATATATGAACATATATATATATACATATACATACCTGAATCATCTCCACTTTCTCCAACTTCCCTTTGACTAGCTCAAATTTCTGGTTTTTGTGTTAGAATCCTTCCTGAGGATCTGACTACCCTGGCATATCCTATCATATTTACTGAGGGATACTGAAAGAGTGATTCTGCACTGGTGGATCTTAGAGATTGGAGGGTACCTCTCCACAGTGACCAGTAAGTAAGCTGGCATTTCTACTGACACCCTATTTTTGGTCTGCTGTTCTTTATAATATGCTCTGTAGTCGTTCTATTTGGTGTTTATGTCTGTACATTACTCTGAAACAAATAAAATTTAATTAAAAATCAAGCAAACAGGCAGAGGAAGTTTCAGTGACTGTGGGTGTTGAGAAAAGGTGTTCTGCCTGCCTCAGAGATGTTTCCAAAGAACTGGATGTTCCCAGAGCAGCAGAGGACAGAGTGTGCATGTGATTGTGTGTGTTTGTGTCTGGGAGTGTCCAGTTTTCTATACTTTTCCTTTGGTAATTTGTTCACAGAGTGAAAGTGGGTACAACATGCATTCAAAGTTGGGTCAATCTTTCTTAACCCAGATGCAACATGCACTTTAAAAGAGTAGAGCTGTTGCCAAGACTCTGGCATTAAATTTCTGCCAGATTTTGTATAATGCTAGGAGATTTCTAATTTCCTCATTTCTTCAAAGGCTTTTTTAGTATGAAATTGAGAGACGATTACTAGGAAGCCGCAGTTTTCCACCAGACATCTAGGTTCTTTCTACAGCAGCCTAAACTGGTCCATTTCTATACACCCTTCCCCCTACCAAGCCCCCCTCTCCCCCATACCTTAATCTGTTTCATAATCATATACAGTAAACCCCACAGATTGTAAGCATATAGTTAGTGAATTTTTAACAATGGTCTACATTTGTGTGGCCAACATCTCGGTCAAAAATGAAGCACTGATGTCACTTTTCCTTACCCTTTGCAGTGGCCTGTCAGAGTCAGCCCTTTCTCTCAATTATATTCCCAAGAGATGCTTTTACCTGTTCTTGAGCTTCCTATAAATGAAATAATCTGATATGTATTCTCCTGTATCTGACTTTTTTTACTCAACATGTTTTTTATATTTATCTGGGTTGTTGGGTACATCAACAAATAACCTATTTATTTTTTATTGATGAGTAATATTAGAGCATATGAATACACCACAATTTATTTACTCACTCATTTTCTGAACAAGTTCCCTCTTTCTAGAGATCAGCCTTGTTTCTGAGCTGGAGCAAATCTTTGTGTGGCCCTTTTGAATAACACATTAACAGTTGTTTTTACTATATGGGGTTATAGGATAAAAACTAGGCTTTTAAAGGACCAGCATAATTTACACAGGTGCTAGAAATGGAACGTAGATGTAAGATATGCTCATTTAAGTTGGTTATTTCTGCAGCAATGAAAAAACTGTAACAATAACCTACTTGTGTGGTAACTGAAGTCTGGGTGAAGTTTTTGCTGTGAGATGAGAAAGGAAGGGATAGATACATATTTCACAGGGCAATGCAACAGGGCTTTGTGACAGACTAGAAGTATGGGCTGAAAGAAAGGGATGATTCAAGTCCTGTTCCAAGGTGGACATCTCTTCATGACTTGGATCATTTAGTCCTGTGAAGATACAAGGCCCTCTTGTACCTTTCACCAGCTTTTGGTAGCTAAGTTCCTAACCACACATCTCAGAACTTTTTTAAAGGCATGGTGACATTGTGGAAAGAACACGAAATTGGACTTGGCTAATTTCTCATTTTTTTACTCACAAAGGCTCCCACTTGTCTCAGTTTCCTCCTAGGTAAAATGAGGGTCAATACATTCCTCACCCTATCAGAAAATTTGAGAATCAGAAGAATTGACTTCAAATTTCTTGTAATGACTCACAAGAAACTAGTATAAGAAATCACCTGCAGAGGGGTAAGAGGAAAAAGTAGGAACAAAACATCTTACTTCACACCTTTTTATACTTGATTCAAAAGCTATGTGAACTTATTTTCCAGAAAAAGAAAACCTGAACAGAACAAAATAAATTCTCCCTTTAAATGGCTCAATATTCTGGGCTATTGAAAGATAAGGAACCAGATAATGGCTACCACCTGTCTGTGAGAACCTTGAAGTACACCATACTAGAAGTCCTGTCACTCTGGGTAGCTGGACAATAAGGGATAGCTACTTAGCATCGCCTATTGTCTTGACAAGTAATGGGCTGCTTCAGTTACATTGCTTCAGTTACACTCCAAGAGTAAAGAGGTATGGGTCCTGACCATGGCCCTACTGTGTAACTTAAGTGGATTCTTTCCTCTCTCCCTCACCCTTGAATGAAGGAGCAGGACTGTATCATCTTCGAGACACTTCCAGCTCTGACATTCTTGGAATAATGTGAATTTGTAAGCACAGAGCTTATGGTACCTGTAAAGGATTTGCTAGTGGCATTTTTATACCTAAAACAAAATATTACATGATTACATTTTTACCTGTTATTTTCTTTGATACCAAAGAAAATGATGTGATGACATAAGTGGGCTGTGTATTCTAGAAAGGAAACTGAGTTGCATTTCACTTATACCTTCAATACCAACACTGTTCATTATTGACATTAGGCTTAGGGTGTATGGATTATATTTTATGAATATGTAGCACTTAATATGAATGTCAACAAAGAAGATAGCAAAGCCAATATATTTTGACTTCTAATGAGGCTCAAGAGCATACATTCTGGTGCCAAAGAATTAACCTCCTCTTGGGATGCTTCATTCTATTTGTATATTGTTCAAGTCATCAGAAAATGAAATCAGGTATCAAAAGAGGCAAAACGGGGTACTTAGCAAAACTTACAAGGGAGAGCAGCTGGCCCTTTAAACCTAACTACTCCTTAGGTTCGTCCCAGCCTGCACAGATAGTAGCAAGACCACACTAACCTTAAGAAGAGGCAAAAACAGGTTTTACTTATTAAAAGGACAAAATAAATAAGAGTCACTGAGCATACATTGGACCCCCTTTGTTTATCTACCTGTTCAGTCTCTAGTCCAAAAACTACATATGACTGCAGTAGCCATGTGCATCCACAAAATGGCAGCCAATGCAGCACCACCAGTGCTGGGGACCATGGCTCCCCAATTTCACCACAGACCCCCTATCAAAACTATTTCTTAGTTTGGTCTTTCTTTTTCTTTTTTAAACTAGGTCTCCCTATTTTTGCCCATGGAACTGCAGGCTCTCGTTGCCCGGGGTACCAGACTCAAGCAATCTCCAGCCTCAGCTTCCCAGGTAGCTGGGATTACAGGCATGTGCCACCATGCCCAGATATTTTTTTTTGGAGCTAGGTCTCGCTACCAGCCCCAGGCGGAACTCGAATCGCAATCCCTAGCCCTGGCTGCTTCACAGGCTGAAGCTTACAGGCACGAGTCACTGTGCCCAGCCTTCCTTAGTTTGGCCTTGACTTCCTGTAGCTATTAGTCCTCACTTTACTTTTTGGGCCTACAAACTATGCCTATGCATTCTCTGGCCACAGTTGCGAACAAGACTTGCTGACATGACCATGTCTTAGACCATGTTTTGTAGACTCTTCATAGCATTTAGAAATATCTCAATTAGTTTCCAACATTAAAACATCATGAGAATTTTTTTTTTAAATAAACTTTCTGGATTCCCTTGAATGATCAAAAGATCTATGTTGTAAGGTATAATCAGTTATAGGCCTGAACAGAACAGGTGAATTTATTGAAATATGGTGCTAAAGGGAAGCAGCAGAGAAAACAAGAGAGGGCTGCTGCCAGTCAGGGGTGGGGGGGGGTGTCCCAAGGTTCTTTAATACTCCAATGGATGGGCAGGGTGACTAGTCTTGAGTGGGTCCTGACTAATGAATCTGCTTCAAGGATTATCATCTTTTTTTTTTTTTTTTTTTTTTGGAGACTAGGTCTTGCTATTTTTGCCCATGGAAGCACAGGCTCTCGTTGCCCGGGGTACCACAGACTCAAGAAATCTCCAGCCTCAGCTTCCCAGGTAGCTGGCATTACAGGTGCACACCACCACGCCCAGCTATTTTTTGGAACTAGGTCTCGCTAAGGGCCCCAGGCGGACTCAAACAGTGATCCCTAGCCCCAGCCCACTTCATAAGCTGAAGCTTACAGGCAGGAGCCACGTGCCCGGCCTTTGAAGGATTATCATCTTAACGGACCATCAGATTATGGTCCTTCCCCCCCCCACCCCGCTTTATCCAGTCAAGCCTCCCAAACTTGCCTGTTGGACAAGCAATAGGAGCCGAGTGTTTAAGTTTAGTAATGGATACCACAACAATTGATGCAGTTGCCTCTCTGCATGAGTTTTCCATTTCTTATTCTTTTTAACAATTCAAAGTTTTGTCGCAGTCTTTCTCCTAGACTCAACCTGTGTGTGCTTTGGGAGAGCTGCTTATACCCCTGGCTCCAGGAAGTCATGCAAACTGGTCCTATGTCATCAGTATAGTCCTCTACTCATTTTTATCCAGAATGAACAATGCATTAGATGGGGAAACCAAACCCAAGATGCAGACTTGAGTGTGGGTTGTCAAGGAAAGTTGTCAGGACATACACTTACGGGGAACTTATGGCTAAAAGGTGTGGAGAGAAACTTGCAAAGTAGGTGCAAGGTAGTTACAACCAAGACCTGAATTACCACCAGGAGTTTAAAAATGGGGATGCCCTTCAGAATTGTCCTGCAAGTTAGCTTTGATGACACTGGGATCTGCTGCATTGAACCCACCCCGAAGCTTCAATTACCCTGGACCTTCAATGTGACCCTCATTGTTAATGTGGTTTTCTGGTTGTATTTTAGCTACTTACAAATGGATGTTCTTTAACTGATACAGTGTGCTGTCATGGAGCTGCAGTCCCTGGCAGTAGCCTGCCAGGCGGCAAGCAGCTGAGACCAGTTCAGATGTCACGTGGTTTCAGTTCATTAGCACTTTCAGGATGAAAAAACTCTCAACAGGCTTTAATTCTGGATGGGAAAAACCTTTTGTTCAGTACAATGTGTGACCTTTACTTGTGTCTGTATGTATGTGTGTGATAAAATTCACTTAACAGGCAGAATCACACCTACAGCCACACTGGGAGTGGATGAGCCAAAATCCCACTTGTAATATGCCATCTAAGACAGCAAATCCCTCCTCCCTGTTCCACAGGAGAGGAAGGCCACAGAGTAAGGGCATTGGCTTCACAGCAAAGCTCTAAACGGAGGGAGAGGAAATGATCTGCAGAGGCCATCAGCAGATACCTAGCCACATCCAGAAATGTCTATACTGACAATGGCTGGGGGCATGGCCCCCTAAGCCAGAGGGCAGAGCTATAAAGTGAAGAGGCAGCAAAGTGGCACAGAGAATGGAATCGAGAAAACAGCCAGCAATTAGAAGACAATGATAAACCTCAAACGAGCACGGACTGGCTGCCTGATGCAAAGTTAAGACTGAGAACTTACCAGCACAGTTTGCCATGTACCAGAAACACAGTCCCTCACCCAGCAAAAGGACACTGCCATAGAAAAGGAAAAGACCAGTGGACTTAACAGAAATCAACAAACAACAAGGAGAGAGGAGCCTGAGTGAATGGAGAGGACTTCAAGGGGAGGGAGACGCATTCCAACAACCACTTGTCAATGTTGTATGTAGATTAAAGAATGAATAATAAAATTAAAAACATTTAACATACATACTTCAGTTAAAGCCTACAGTTAATGAGTATCCTTCTCTAGAACAATCAAGGATCTTTAAATGCTTCTGAACTCTGACCATAGCTCCCTGCCTGTAATGTGATTGTTTTTCAGTTTTAAAAAGTCTTACCTTATTTATTTTATCACCCTTTAGAATGTTTTAAATAAAGTCCATGCTTGACTGAAAAAAAAATCACATAACATAAAATTGCCATTTTAACCATTCTAGTATATACAATTCAGTGTACTTAGAACATTTGCAATATTGTGCATGCCACCACTACCTGGTTCCTAAATATCTTCATCATCCCCAAAGGAAACCCCATACCTATTAAACAGCCACTTCTCCTTGTACCTCCCCTAGAGCCTGACAATTACTTATCTGCTTCCTGTCACTATAGATTTGCCTATTTGGCATATTTTAGACATATGTAGGTTTTCAGTGCTATAAAGCATCAAATAACATTGGAAAATAGTTTCAATCTTACTTAGGATCCCCTGAAAGGGAATCAGGAGCAGCTCTTCTGCCCACCTGTGGCTGTGCAGGTATGTCTCTTCAGGGACAAGTTCCCTTTGCATAGCAATAGAGCTCTCTTCCCAAGGCTGCCTGCCTGTAACTACACAGATGTCTCTTTTAACAAACTGTGTCTTTCCAGGGCATTCTTTTCTGTCTACTTGTGTCTCGGCAAGTACCCTTTCCCTTTCTATAAGGGATATATTAAAAAAAAAGGATCAGGATCCCCAAGAGGTCTGCAGACCATGGTCCAGGTGATCCAAGATTCGGGACACCAGCTCCCGGTGACAGGTGCTCATCATGTCCCTGTGTTCAAACGTGGTGCTTCCACATCTCTGCTTCTCATGTCCCATGAAAACTGTCAGCTGTTTTTTACAAAGCAGAGGTTAGGACTATAGCAATGGGCTCTCACCAAAAACTACTCAGAGCAACTGAACCACTAAATCTGGATAAGTTTTTACTAGTAATAAATCTGAATGTGATAATACCATAAACTTATTTCCAATAACATTCTGGTCACTTTCTACCACCAGCATTACATTTTATTGTCACGGTGATTACATTTTACCTGTGATGAGAGTCACGTACTTCTGAATATCAAGTAGCAGCCATGGCAGAAATTGCTAACCCCTTTCCCCTCTAACAATCACAGCTTATTCTAGTCTTCAAGTATTCTTCTCAGGGTAATTAGCACGCTTATTATACGGCATATTCAAATGTTAATGTGCACGCTGTACTGCCGCTTTTGTGAGACCCATTTTGCTCAGGAGCTAAAATTGTTACCATTCTGCCTGGTGCTAGAGGTTCTGTGCTTGAAACCTGTTTCCCACATGCGAAGAGCCAAGGTTATTTAATTAGAATGCTGAGCCAGAATAAGAAGAGGCTGACACTTAATATAGAACCTGTAAGCTAAATGGGGTCAGCAAGCACAGGTCCTACTACACATTCCAAATTAACTACCCATCACTGTGGAGCCAATCAATATTGGAGCAGACTAGCTTTGGGGCATGCTTGACACCGTTTCTTTCTCTAGGGTGGCTATTAAACTCTGTCTCTGCAAGTTAAACCACCAAAAAATAAATAAATAAATAAAAAATCACGATTTTAACAATTGGAAACATTTTCCTCATACTGAGTTGAAACCTGCTGAGATTTTCACTGGTTGAGTTTTCGCTCTGTCCTCTGAAGCCCCGTGGAGCAGTCTGCTCTCTGCAAGTGTCCTTCAGACACTGAGGATAGTGAACCTGACCCCTTGGACTACATTTCTAAGGCTCCGTTGTTCCCCTTATGTGACAGGGTACCAGGACGTTTAAGTGGAGGGTCACTTGAGTTAGTGTTTCCCCCCCAACACACTTTTTCTTTTTCTTTTTTTTCTTTTTTGAGACTAGGTCTCGCTGTTTTTGCCCGTGGAACCGCAGGCTCTCGTTGCCTGGGGTACCACAGACTCAAGCAATCCCCAGCCTCAGCTTCCCAGGTAGCTGGGATTACAGGCACGCACCACCACACCCAGCTATTTTTTTGGAACTAGGTCTCGCTACGGGCCCCAGGCGGGACTCGAACCGCGATCCCTAGCTCCGGGCTGAAGCTTCATAGGCTGAAGCTTACAGGCACAAGCCACCGTGCCCGGCCCACACTTTTTCTTTTTAAAGTAATCTCAGAACCTGAAAAAATGATCCAGACATAGTCTGCCAAGTGGGAATGAGCAGGTCTGTTGCATTCCTGAGAAATGATTCAATCAAGTGCTCGCCAAGAGTATGTTATCTTATCCATATTGATTCATAATTAGGTGAAACCACCAGGACTTCTAAACCATATATTGGTTCTTAGGTAATTAGCCATTTCAACTCAGATGTAGAATATGAGATTTGTCGTATTCATATTTGTCATATTCTTTATATTTCATCATGTTAAATTCAGCCTAATGCTTCAGCCTGTCAAGGGCCTTTTTGAATCTCTATTTTCTATCCACAAAGGTAATCAAACTATTAATATTACTATCTATATAAATCAAAGCTAATCACATCTGACAGTAAAGATCTCTGGATGAAGATCTTCATATACTATCAGAAGCCTCTAATCAAATATTCATTCAACCAGTTTTTTTTTGTTTTTGTTTTTGTTTTTGAGACTAGGTCTCACTATTTTTGCCCGTGGAACTGCAGGCTCTCGTTGCCCGGGATACCACAGATTCAAGCAATCTCCAGTCTCAGCTTCCCAGGTACCTGGGATTACAGGCACACGCCACCACACCCAGCTATTTTTTTGGAACTAGGTGTTGCTACAAGCCCCAGGCGGGACTTGAACCACGATCCCTAGCCCCGGCCGCTTCATAGGCTGAAGCTTACAGGCACGAGCCACCGTGCCCGGCCATTCAACCAGTTTTAACCCTCCCTTCCTAACCCCCTCCATCCCAACTCTTTCAACCTCTAATTCAAATTGTCATGGAGGGAAAATATTAAAGAATATTCTAATGTATTACTGGCTGACTAAAGTGACAGGGAGAGGAGGGAGTGTAAAGGTCCAATGAAGAGGTCAACATGCTAGACAGGATTCTCTGAAGCTACCATTTTTAGGCCCACCTACCAGCCTAGGTTGTGGAGTCAATGAGGCTAAGTCAAATGGAAACCCATTTGGCTGAGGGAGAGGAATTCAATAACCAGGAAAAGAACCATTGTTAGAAACTGGAAGTTACCCAACTGGTACCAAACTGCAAGGATTAGATAGAAGGGAATAGAAACAGACCAGGGTCACAAGGAGAATGAAGCAAGGAAGAAGCAAGCAAAACAGCAGGACATGCTAAGTGGACTCCAGAGTTGCCTTGTCCAATATGGCAGCCCATAGCTGTCAGTATTATTTAATAAAAATTTCTGCTCTTCAGTCACATTAACCACATTTTAGTGACTGTCATATTAGAAAGTATAAAAGAACCTTTCTGTTGTTGTAGAAAGTCCTACTGGATGGTTTTGCTCTCGATCATTTGCTCGAGGTATACTTCCAGAAAAAGGCCAACCCAGGTAGTTGGCCTACCAGGTCTACCAGGTAGTAGGTAACACTAAAATGCTAGTGTATTTATTTTTCCTTTGCTTTGACTCATATTCCAGTTCTTCCAGGAATTTTTCCTTACTTGTGGTCTTTGTATGCCAGAGGGCCATAGCTAGTATTCTGAGGTATGTATTTCTTAGTGATGATCTAAGGATCTAGTTAGAACTTAGTTTGGAGGTCCTAGCACAGCGATTTGTCTATCCTTAACCAAAATGTGACTGCCCTCTGTGTAGGAAAAGCATCCTTCTTGACAAAGCAGTTAGCTCTGGAGCGATGATATATAGGGAAGAACAGGGGAAGTAAGGGGACACTGGTGCTGCCAGGCCAATCTACCAAAGCCACCGCTGTAGCTGCTAAGATGATTTGTAATGTCAAACTATCGCTGTCCCATTCACAAACACTACATGTTGGCCAGGCAGATGAGAATTTGAAGTCAAGTTCTGATTTGCTTGATGCAAGACATCTTGTCATCTTACCTGTGGGCTCTCACTAAAATTTCAGTCTTCTTTCTCTTTTCATTTCCCGCACCAGAAGCACATAGAAATTCTCATAATAAGTTCTATCAGTTCCAACTTTGAACTCTCTCTAGAATCTGTCCTTTTCTTCAGGTTCCTCTTTTCCCATCCTAGCCCCCATACAGCCACCTAAATGCTCTAAGAACCTTACCTGACTGCGACACTCTACTCCTGCAACTCTTCAGTGTCTCCCCATGACATCATAAGGGCCTGCCATTTGGACCCCCCAACTACCTCTTTGGTTTCAGGGCTTTCCACTACCTGACACTTGGCACACATTCCAACCTCCCTATTACTGGGGGCCCCAAAACTAAATGCCCTCTCAGCTCTGTGCTTTATACCCAATGCTCCCCCTGTCTGAAATGCCTTCCCTCCATCAAATGCTATTACTTCTGGGGGAATTTCGACTTGTCCTGTATAGGTTGAATGTAAATCTTGTCTCTGAGAAATCTATCCTGAGTCTTCAGACAGAGTTATATGATCCACCAACCATGTCCAAGTGACACGGGCTTTGGTCCCGGCACATCCTGTGTAGGATACCCCTAAGTCTGTGCCTCCCACTCAACTGCGCGGGCTCAAGGGCAAGCAGCACTCTGACTCATCTTTTACCCCAGTGGCAAACAAAGAACCTGACTCCTAAAAAACCCTTACTAAATAAATGCCCATTAGAATGAGCAACAATCTGGACCATTATGAGGTTCTACTGTGATGAGAAATGAGGACATGAGGCTCCTCTGAGTCACTGGGGCTGCCATGCCCCTCGGGGTTCACCCACTGACAGAGGCCCCTGACAAGTGACCCTGCTAGCTGGGGATGTGGGGGAAAGCAAGAGGGCTGCAGCTGCTCCCACTGAAAGCCTCACTGTAGGCCGGCTGTTCCCCTGGCAGATGTTGCCACAGGCACAAGCGCATTCCTTGTTTTTCATGAAGAAACACGGAACCGTTTGGAGACTGTTCGTGCAGGGGCACATCTGTGGGTAACTCTATGGGGACGAATTATGGCACAGGGGAGACCTCTAAATAGAAAGGAGAGGAACCAGCCAGGCACGGTGGCTCATGCCTGTAAGCTTCAGTCTATGAAGCGGCCCGAGTTAGGGATCGCGGTTCGAGTCCCTTCTGGGGTCCGTAGCGAGACCTAGTTCCAAAAAAACAGCTGGGCTTGGTGGTGCACACCTGTAATCCCAGCTACATGGGAAGCTGAGGCTGGGGATTGCTTGAGTCTGTGGTACCCCAGGCAACAAGAGCCTGCAGTTCCACGGGCAAAAATAGTGAGACCTAGTCTCAAAAAAAAAAAAAAAAGAAAAGAAAGAAAGAAAGGAGAGTGCTGTCTTACTAGCATAGGAGGTGTTGCGGGTTAGAGGACAGAGGAGCAAAAAGCAACAGAGGAGGTGTATATATACCTTCTGGTTACCACAGATTTCACGTCTGTCATCATCTTTAGCCCATTATGCACCCTGAGAAGTCAGAAAGGCAGAGCTGGGCCATTATTTACAGAAAAGGAAATTGACATCCAGAGAGGTGAAGTGACCTCCCCAAAGTCCAGTTTGAACAAAGGTCCAGAAAAATGAGGTATTTTTCTTGAAGTAAGAGTCAGAACTATAACATAGGGGGTTATTTTTAAAGTCTTTGCTGGATTTTAACAAAGTGTTTTAAGTCAAACTTTTTCCAGTAAATTGAGTCTGTAAATGATTTTCCAGCATCTTTAGGGAAATTTGACTACATGACATTAAAGATTTCTTCCAGGAGTGAAATTTAGAGTTTATTGTATTCCAGGTTCACAACATGCCATAAAATATAATAATCAGCTTGCAGGTAATTTCCAAAATAAATAACTCTGCCTGCATCTCTTTATGACTTACCAAAACAGCCTCAAGCCCATTCCTTGCTTATTCCCTCACCTTGTCATCAACCAGTTCTTTCCATTCTTTCTACTCTCTGTGACAATGGTGACTCTTACCACTTGATCAATTGTTCACTTCCTCTGTCAGAGATAATGAGGATTTAGAACTAGAGTCATAATTTCTATATGAGACTAGAAAGCAGAACTGTCATCCTGTGTTCTTGAGATCTTAATTTAGTTCCATTAAAGGAGAATTAAATTGACAGGATTAGTGAAGATTCAGGCTATTAATTCCTTAGAAGAATGACGAACTCCATTTGGGTGCCATCTTTGATGAGGGGATATGGAATGAAATCTTTGTAGGTCAGAAGGGTGACATTTTCTAGAAAGGAAAGCCTGTCACATGGCAGACCAAGTGATTTGTTTCTGACAAGATCCTCCCCAACCTTCTTGAATGAGAACACAGTATTGTACACCCATCTGTACCTGCTGAAGGCAGATACTAATAGATCTGTGGAAATAGATACTCTACCTGTCTTCTGATTCAAAAGTCCAGGCTAGCCACTGCACCACACACTCTTTAGGGTGGTCATTGCTCCTGTTAGTATTTTCTGAGAGTCAATCTCCAATTTTTATGAGCAAGGCAACATATCAATAACAGCAGGTAACATCCTATTTTCATTTCTCTGGGTGTACTGGCAATCACTGAGGATGGCTATTCTGTCTGAGTTTGCTTGAATTTCTCCCTTGATTACCAAGAACACTCTGACATGTTCCTGTAGAATAAGATGTGCTTCTTCTGAAGGTGTGGGGGTGGAGTCATGACAAAGGGCAGGGCTGGGCCTTCCTTCTTCCCAGCAGCGCATTAGACTTTGCTATGTGACTCCCACTCAGAGTCTATCGTGGCTGAACAAGGCTGTCTTCCTTGAAATGAGATAAGGGTATGCAATCAATGGTGACAACACTGACCTTAAAGAAGCACAAAGGATGTCTTCTTCATCACATTGAACTTGCCCAGGATATACCCTAAGAAACTCAGATTTGATTTCTGAGTTCCATCTGTCAGAGGTGCTCACAGCTGTTCTGGAGAATGCCAGGCAAAAAAGACCTGGCAATCCATTTTCTGCCTACTAAAGTATCCTCCTTTCTTCCCTCCCAAACCTGGCTAAAAATACAACCAAAGTGTCATTAAAAAAAAAAAAAAGCCACAAAAAAGCCTAACATTTGTTGAGCAGATTGTGACAGAATATCAATTAGCTAAGTGTTTGGTATGCAAACTTCCCCAGTGCTAACTCACCCAGAAGAGGACGTGGAGGGAGGAGGAACAGAGAGTGTCAGAGAATTAGGGAGAAGGCAGGCTGCCTCCAAGGGAGTGTTGGAGCCAAAGCTGACAAGTGAAAATGGTGCAATTGCCACTTATGTCCACCTAGTGGCAGCAGTTCCAGCCAGAAGCAGCGCTACCTGCTTTGATTCAGGTGAAGACTACTTAAATGAAACTACCTTGTTGCTAGGCCCTCTACCAGGCCCAGAGAGCTGATTTAGATGGCTGCTGTTCTCCAGCACCAATCCCTGTTGAGCAGGGACTTAGTTAGGTTATTCTAATGCTAAACTCCAAGTCCCGGGAATATACATTGTTAGAAGCAGGGAGTTAAAGCTTCCAAACAAATGGCACTAAAGTAATGTGTGAAATTCTAGTGTATGGTCTGGGGAAGAAACTCCAAGGGGTTAACAAATAAGGAAAAGTTGATATGAAATAGCTGAAACAGAAAAGGCTAGATGCTGAACTAGAGAATAGCTGACATGGGTAACCCAGGTTTAGTGACAAGCTGAGGAGTGAGTTGGATCCTTTGCTCTGTTTTTTTCTGAGTTACAAACCAGCCACTGCATAGGATGGTTTGGTTTTAGAATGTATTTGAACACAACTTATATGTTCTGTGAAATGAATAAAATTCACTGATTAATTATGTAAGCCAGTATTTTCTGAGATGTGGGATGCATTCTACTTGGGGCAGTGTGAATGACATTAGATAAAACATCTTTTATTTTAGTAGCCCTGTATTTATTTAAATGCATCTTACAAACAATATAATGTGTGTTACCAAAAATCTGGCATTTCACGGATGGGATTGTTGGGTTTCCATGTACAATCATGATATAAACTTTCATGATAAGTGTTTTTGGCAAAATAAGTTTATCTGAAGAAAACTACTAGGTAAGTAATAATAGAACATGTTAAAATATACAAGAGTATGATAAAACTCACCAAGATGAAATTCGAAAGTTTGGAAAATACTTCTTTAAGCCAGAGGATAAGCTCGATTGACTGTGGACAGAAGAATCTGAAAGGACTGGACAGATGGAAGGAAACAGTAGAACTCTCTGGGGATCTGGATTCCAGTCCCACTGCCTCTTGAGCCCATGTAACAATGACCTCTCTCTGGGTCCCATTTCCTTATCTGTAAAGTAATGCTAATGCCTTGCTTAGCTTTATTATTTGGCAGTTCTATTTCCCTTCTTATTATTGAGATTGTGTACAATCATTGTGTGGTTGTACAAACAGGCGACAGTTGTGCCTATGCTTTCCAGAGTCATTTATTTTTTCCTAGTAGACAGGAAAGATTGGTAGTATGTGTTCTGTAAGTGAGAAATTGAGGCTGGAAGATTTTCAGTAAGTTGTGTAGGTTGCACCAAACTTGAACGACCCAGTCTTTGTTCTTCTTGGCCTTGCTGTGTCATGATAATTAATTCCTATTTGCCCTTCAAAACTAAACTCAAGATCATCTATTGCATGAACATCTTGCAATCTTAGGTCATCTCCATCTTAGTGAGATGACCCTCTTCTGTTCCCTTAAATTTCTTTGTATGTTGTTTTTCACATTTGCCTTTATCTCCAACACGCTGCATAGTTTTGGGCACAGAGTAGGTAGTCAACAAATTGCGTAAAGAGGGAAAAAATGAGGGAGAGAGAAATAGAGGTGAGAGAGGGGACCATAAAAGAAAATATTTATTTTTATTAAATAAGAAACAAGTAGAATTAAGTAGTGGCAGAGCAAGGTGGTTACGCATATAGCCTTCTTTGGTGTTTAGTTCCTAGGTGTATGATTTTGGGCATGGGTGCAATGCCCACGTTTCAATAGGGATACCATTAGTACCTACCTTAGAGGATGCTGTAAAGACCCAAGGAGTTATTAGATATAATGTGCTTAGAACACTGCCTGGGTCAGTGTCAGTGTCAAATAAATATGGACATTATTATTTCTGTGAAATAAATGAAAAGGAGAAAACTATTACAAAGTGAAAAGTTAATATATATGTATATGGTTTCATTTCCCTAAACTCTACTTGTTGACTAAGGTGGTTATGAATAATGAGGATTATAGGCATCGAATGTGCAATAGGCACCTTACCTGTCTACTTCTATGTCAGCAGAGTTAAGCTCTCCACTTCTACCCTCAGAACACTTGGGAATATTGATATTAAATGATCTTTCTGTATCTCCTAAATTCAGACTTTCTCATTATCTATGATCCTCAATTAGATGGTGAGTTTCTGGAAAGAAAGGGCCCCTCTTTGAGATTTCTGTCCCCAATTCTTAGTAATGGATGAGAAGTAACCCAATAACTGCTGAGTGGATATTGTAGAAAAGATGTATATACATGAACAAGAAAATTTAGAAGTCATGTAGTATTTACCATCGGAGGCTCAATTCAAGTGCGATTATAGTTCAAAAGGAGAGATGGTTTCTAAATTACAGAATGGTTAAATCTGTGAACTTTGAGAGTTAGTCAGCATTGGTTTTGAGCACTTATTCTGCCACTATGTGACCTTGAAATACAACCAAATCTCTTTAAGCCATATTTTCCTTGTCAGTGAAATAGAGATAATATTAGAAGACTTGGGGTGATGTGTATAAAGTGTCATGTACCCCTGAGGTGTTTGTGGAGTGGCTAACATAACACCATCACCACCATCATCAGTGTCATCATCATCAAAGGCTTTGTGATGGAGCCCCTCAGTGTCTGGATGGGCAGTCACCAGGGATGAGTGCTGAACAGTCAACAGGTGTGAAAAAAGGTACTATGGGTTTTAGAGACCAGGCAAAACCAAGGGAACGAGTGGCACCACTGAATTTTTCAGGAAAGTAATGGGAAAGAAGGCTGGGAAGTTGACTTTAAATGCCAAGCTGATTTATTCTTTGTTCTGTAAAGAATATCTGAGACCTTTCAAGGATACTAAGCAAGACAGTGACCACTTCAGAGTTGATGCTAGAGGGAATGTTCTGGTTGTTTTTTGCTGGATGATCTGGGAAAGGTGAGGTGAGATAAATGCAGGTTGGAAGACTTTTTGGGGGAAGCTTTTTCAATTCTTTTAGTGAGAAGTTGTAGTCTCTCTCTGGGAGGGTGATATGGGAAAGGAAAAGAAGGAATGAGCATGTGGAACATTGGGAAGAATGAACTTATGGAACTATGCTCACCTGGATGTGAGAAGCAAAGTGAGGAGACAGATCCAAGACAATTCTGAAGATTTAGGACTTGGTGACTGGGAGCATGATGCGATTATTCTAACAAAATTAAAAGCACAGGGGAGATTGGTTTTAGGGAGAAGGTGCACTTGATTTTTGCTCTGCTAAGTTTCATGTGCCATGGGAGATTCAGGTAATAATACCCAAGAGGTATTAGAAAATGTTATCTTAGAATTCAGGCATTTATTCGGGAGCTATTAATTTAGAAATTAGAGCTAAAAGCTAAGGTATATAGTTGGGTTAACTATCTGAGCAGGGTGAGAGTTTAAAATTATCTTTGGGAAATAAGTCTCTATCTAGAGGGATGAAAGAGATGCTTGTGAAGGAAGGATGAAAGAGAAGCTTGTGAAGGGAGTGAGCTGACAAGCATGCTACCACAGAAGCCAAAAGTGAACTGAGCTTCAGGTTGGATACACGTGCTCTCAAGAATCATGAGTTACAACAAAGTCAAAGAGAAGTGATAAGCTCATTAGGAGCTTATCAATAACTGATCAGAGAACAGCATGTGGAGAAAATAAACTATATTACAGGTGCAAAGGAATGAAGATGTGGTGTGGGGATAAAAGAGATAGACTGAGAGTACATTGTTAGGTCAGGCAGTTCAGGAATGAAAAGGACAGAGATATAATGGTGGTTCAAGGTAGGAGCAGAATTGTTCTCCAGGTAAATGAACACATACTAAGAGATGGATGCCTATACAGCAAGAGATAGCAATATAGATGGAGGAGAACACAGGAGGGACTTTGGAACAACCCATGTTATAAGGCAGGTTGTGGCCATTTTAAAGTTATAGGACATGCTATCTGTGCACAGCAGCCAGAGCTCATTTATCACGTATCAACAGGCTCCGAGAGAGGGAAACCAGAAACTTTCCTTCCCCACTTAAAGTTTGAGCAACTCTTAGAAAACTTAATATAGCAAGGAAGGAACACTAAGAAAACCAAGTATACACGATCATATCTTCCTTCCTCGACTTTTCCACACAAAATCACTCTAGGAAAATGTCCAGGGGCCTGGTGAGAATGCTCAAATCCTGTTAACACCACCCATGTCTCTGGCATAGTAATTGTCTTTTGTGAAAAATGTTTTCCCGATCTCTTTCATCTTCACAGAATCCCTGCCAGGTATTCCTTTTCTCTGTTTTACAGGGAAAGAGACTAAGGATAAGAAAGAATTGAGTGATTTCTCCCCATATTGACCAGCCAGGAAATGATAGAGCCTTACACCCTGTCCTCTTTTTAGTATGTGTTTTCAAATACCATTCTAAGGCCTTTGCAGGACAACACTCTGGGTTGGTATGACAAGCCAACCCAGAGACACTCCTCTCACTGGTCTCTGGGAGCTAGAATTAAGATAACCTGCAATTACAGTAGGTTTGGGACATTCTATCAGCTTGCATTTTTTTTCTAAACAGTATTCAGTGCTCTTTTTCATCCCTGTCAGGAAGAGCAGGAGTTCTTAGCAATATGTTTCCTTCTCTCCCACATCTGTCCAGTTCTTTCAGGGTCTGAAATACACTAACAAGGTCTTAATACTTAAACCTGCTTCAGATGGGTCAGGGCCAGGAAAGCAATTCTCCCCTCAATATCAAGTTGGGTTAGTAGGAAGATCAGCCGTGGAGGCCAAAGGCCCAGCTTTCAGGCCCCAAATACCAGTCTAGCTCTATTACCTTGGTTAAATCAATAATCTGAGCTCCAGGTCTTGATCTGAAAAGTTAGGATAATAGTCGTTTGATAAGTCTGTTCCAAGGATCTAATGAAACATTTGTTAAAAGAAAGCCCTATCTCAGTTTCATTTTCTGCTCCTTGAAGTTCTTAAAAACATTTGGAAAAGATCCACATTGTCATTGTGCACTGGGTGCCACAGATCACATAACTGGTCCTGTGAATAACGCTCACAACCGCATCACTTAGCCTCTCTGGGTTCTACAGTCTATAGTCTACAGAAAAGAGACAAAGAACTTGTAGACTTAGTTGTGTGGCTATTTCTGTCCCAGACAAGTTCTGATGAAGTCTGCTTATCACACCAGAGACACCTTGCCTGACTTACAATCTAGTTTGCTCCAAAGTACCCTCCAGTGACTCCCTCCACCCAATATTGGCCCCTAATTAACTGTTAACTTGACACCCACTGCTGTTATAGTTGCCCTGCATTCTGGTCCTAGATATAGGGGACATGAGCAAGGGGTGGTATCAATTTCAGAAGGTTGAACTGGACTGTGAAGATTGTGAAGACTCCCAATATTGTTTTCTTTTTCTTTTCTTTTTTTTTTCTTTTTTGAGGCTAGATCTCGCTATTTTTGCCTGTGGAACCGCAGGCTCACGTTGCCCGGGGTATCACAGACTCAAGCAATCCCTAGCCTCAGCTTCCCAGGTAGCTGGGATTACAGGTGTGTGCCACCACACCCAGCTATTTTTTTGGTACTAGGTCTCACTACAGGCCCCAGGCGGAACTCGAACCATGATCCCTGGCCCTGGCCGCTTCATAGGCTGAAGCTTACAGGCACGAGCCACCGTTCCCGGCCTCTAATATTGTTTTCTTATCATACAGATGTGACTCTCTGTATGATACCTACATACAGTACACAACTCAGGGATTTTGTTTGACCCTCTTTTTAGTCTGACTAGTTTTGCTCAGTATGTGGCCTAGAGTGACAGTCAGGTTTATGAATGGTTGAAATGGTTTTATAAACACTAAGTATGGATAATTTTATTTCAGGAGTATTTCTGCATTTTCTGTCAAGTACCTCAGAGGTATTCTATAAAGTTACCCTATCATGCTATCATAAGAAACACCCTAACCAGGAACAATGAAAACATTTCAAAAAAGGGGAAAATATTTAAAATTATAGTTTAAATGATCAAACAAATGCTGTTTTATATTGTTCAAAGTTACTTTCATTTGTATTTGATTATTTTTTGTAGGCTATATATAGTTATATTTATTTTTTCATACCTATCACACCATGAATCCATAGGGAGTGGTTTCCAGCAGCTTGGGCTCCCCCCCCCCCCCCCCCCCCCCGCTTTTTTTTTGAGACTAGGTCTTGCTATTTTTGCCTGTGGAACTGCAGGCTCATGTTGCCCGGGATACCACAGACTCAACCAATCCCCAGCCTCAGCTTCCCAGGTAGTTGGGATTACAGGTGCGCACTACCACACCCAGTTACATTTTTTTGGAACTAGGTCTCGCTACGTGCCCCAGGTGGGACTCAAACCACGATCCCTGACCCTGGCCGAGGCTTCCTAATCTGCTGATTACAGGAACACGCCACCATGCCTGGCGTTTGGGCTCCTCCCTATGGATTACCACAAAGTGTGCTTCCTGGGTGGAGCAGGCGGGCCTTCAGTGGAGCCCAAGTGCCTGTCTCTCTCTTGGCCAGAATCTTGCCCATATGTGTTAACAACAATGTGAACTGCTTGCTGGATAGCACTGTAGACTACTCCAGTGTTGCCATAGTGATGAGTGGGCCATTCCTTTTTGAGCAGTGCCCATTCCCTTTCTTGCAGATTGATGTCTATAATATCACCTTTCTTGTAGATTCCTGTGTAAGTGGTCAAAGGAACAACTCTGTTTCTAAAAGGCCCAGAACATACAGCAGCTGTCTCTCTCCTCTTTCCCTTTGTGTTGGTCATTTTGGCAACTTAAAGCAAGCTGACTATTCCTTGTGATTTTTTAAAAGCCCGTTATTTGAAAACTCCCAAATTATCAAGCGATAAATAAAAAAAAAGACCCCTCCTACTCCCTACTACACACCTTTGAATAGGAACTCCCTTAAGTTATCTGAATTTTTAGATATTTAGTTACAAGAAAGACTGATGAACTGAGTAATTCAAAGCTAAGAATCTTAAGGCATTAGGATCTGGTAATAAAAAACCAAGTTGTTCTGTTGGGTGTTTATATTATCCTCAATAATTTTTAGGGTATTTGAAACACTTGTTCTCTCATGTGTTCATACCAAACATATAAAATTCACTCCTAGCAAAATTGAGAATAAAAAAGAAGACACATCTTATAATCGACAAGAGGTACACATTTTGTCGACAAGAGGTACTGTCGACAATAAGTAAGAAAAGTTAGGACCGGGAGATACTTCCCCTGCTTGGTTCTCAGTTTTCCTGAATATATAAAGTACTAGATGGTTTGAAGGACCCTTCCAGATCTAAAGCTGATGGAATTAGAGTATCTGTTCACATTCTACAGCTTTTCTCTTTATAAAAGATTCCCTTCAGATTTTCTATGAGCCCCCCCCTGCCCCCCGTGGATTTAAACAGACTTGGTTTTATCAAAGTCTAGTCACTGTATTTTTTTATTATTCATAAAAGAAATTAACCAATCAAGCTCAATATGTTAGACACAGATGAAATGCTTTACATAACTTACTTGATGTAATTACTCCAAATAACCTTATGAGGTAGATGTTGTCCCATAGATAAGCTGGTTCCTAGGCCATATACCTCATCTAAGGTCACTCAGTTAAGAGGCATGACCATGCTGGACTCAAACTCTCAGGTCCCACCTGTGCCTCCAGAATGCAGTTATCTTTGCACCCTCAGACTGGCTGCCTGCATGAGAAGGTATCACTATTCCTTCCCTAGTTGGACATTAGTCCTGTGTGCCTTCTTGCCTTCACAAGTGTGGTGATCTACTGGAGATGGGATGTTCCTTTGGTTCCTATTTAATTTCGCTGGCATGTAGCTGTGATGTTTCCACCAACGAATGCATTTTGGCCTTTCCTAGATGAGCAACAGTGGAGTCACCAGTTAACTTGAGTCACTTGTGAATGGTCAAATGAACAGAAAAAGCTTGAAATTTGTTTTGATTTCCTAGTTTTCTTCTTTAGGTTAATTATTTAGCAGTATATGCAGCAAAACTTCCTATTATTTTGCAAAAAATGAAGGTGAAAATAATGCCATGTTTGGGAAAATTGCAGAGATTAACTTCACATCTTCATAATATTCATATTAGCTATTTTCACTTTCACATGAACTGCTGGGGGGGGCAAGTGAGGACTTTTATACCCACTTGACAAATGAGAAAAGAGGGTTGCAGGAAAGGAAAAACGACCTGTTCTAGGACATGGAGCTACTTAGATCCTAGAGCCGGTGTTTCTACACACTGCCACCCACCTAAGTAAAAAGCACAGCAGCCCTGGGCAACTCTGCGCAGGTAGAACAAATGACTGATCTCCCGGGGCTTGTGCTGTGCCAGGCTATGGCTGCAGGGTGCCCCACAGAGCTAGGAACTTATAGTGGAGGGTGAGGATACAACCATTGCCCGACCTCACACCTGTGAAGTATGATAAAGAAAGTAGATGTAACCAGCAGCTGTGGACCAACTAGATAAAATAGGCGGGAAGTCAAATGACAAGTGAACTTGTCAAGTGTGTGCATGTGTGTTTTTAACTGTTAGTTGCTTTGCTATTTTCAAAAAGGCTGCTCGTGGAAGTCAGACCAAAGGGCAGAAAGGTACCAAGGCAAGATGGACTTGGGAAAGGGCCAGCCTCGTCTGATGGTTTCCCAGACACCTGGTCCTCATCAAGAAGAGAATAATGTTCCAGGTAATGAGAATAATGTTCCAGGTAATGAGAATTGTAAGAGGTAGTGGCTACTGGGAGAACCTGGGCTATAGCTAGTTTCTTCATTTTAAGGATCTGGTTAAAAAAAAAAAGAGGAGGGGAGACATAATTTATAGTGCATTCCTATAACCTTATAGTGCATTCCTATAACCTTAGCTGGGAGGAGTTGGGACTTTGTGACTTTCTGAGGAATTTTCTTATGCTAAGAAGCACAGGGAAATAAAAAAGTCACCATTTGCATCTATGAACATGTACATTGGTATAACTTTTGTAAAGAGAAATGACAATACATAACAAGAATTATAATGTTGCTTATTTTGACTTTTTTTGAGTCTTGTTTCTAATATCAAAATACACTGCTAAGAAAAGCAGTGGGTAAGACAGTAGGAGTCTGCAGCCTATTAGTCTGACTATACTAAAATGCTTTGAAATGGTACTTTGAAAGTTTTTTTTGTGCCTGGATACCTTTGGCATTCTGATGAATTTATAGATCCTGTCTTAAAATAGTTTAAATATATAAGATCAAATACATAGAAATACAAAGGGAGTAGCAAAAAACTGTGATATAGTAATATATGTGCTTATTAACAGGTGTATTAAATAACAAGAACCATGACTGGGCCATTATATGAAAATCAAATCAAATGTATTATGTTTGGTATATATCATGTATCACCTCAAATACATGATATTTTAAGATACCTATACAACTGTAGTGTGAATTGAAAAAAAATCTATTTCTTTTGGTGACAAAGGAAATACATAAACTGCTTAAACTTCCATGATTTGTTACCTACACTCATAATGGAAGGGAATAGTCATTTTAATTAGCTATTGACAAAAGTAAAGTTATAGTTTTCCCATCCAAATTCACCAAGAACTTCTGTCCTAAAAACAAAAGGCTCTTTGGTCCATCCAAAAGGCATGCTCTGTCTTTTGGTGATCTTAGCACAAATTTACCATCAAGCTATAGGCTCTACCTCAAACACGCAGTATTTTTCCTCAAACTTGGATGGCAAGAGAAACATCTTTTTTTTTAAATTTTTTAAATTTGTTTTACTTTACATCATTATCTACCCCAGGGTTCTCCCACCACTTTATCAGCTGTGAACACGGTAGTCTTTTGTGCCCCTCCCACTTCTGCTTTCCCCCCACCCATGCTCTATGCTTCAATTTTGCTAAGAGTTTTTAAATTTTTCTTGCCTCTTTGTTTTCCCTTTATCCCTCTTATAAGTGAGATCATCCAGTAAGCAGAAACATCTTTGATGATACCTTTAATATTTATATTTTAAAGAACTTGGAGAAACAACATCCCCAGGAAAAAATCTGAAAGGGAAAAAGGTGGTGAATGTATGAGTGTTTATTAGAGTTTGACTTCAAAAGGCAAAAGGAAAAAAAAAAAAGACTGGAAATAACTTAAATATTCAGCAGAAATAGAATGATTGACTAAATGAAGTACATCCTGTTTAAAGTAGCAATTCATTCTTAGAGTTATATGATGTTAATATCACCAAGAATATTCTGTCATGTTAGGTTAACAAATTGTGGTATGCTTTCATTATAAATTTATGTGATATAGGGACGAGATGATTGTAAGGTTCAGGTTATAATGTCAAAGATGACAAAATATGGCTGATTTTTCTTTTATTGTTTACACACTATGTAAAGAATATTTTGAAGAAATGAATAGGTTCATATCACACTTATATACAAATGCTGACTCTTTCATTTAAAAATGCCTACCAAATGCTTGCTCCCCCTCATTGTTTGGAAGCATAAGGATAAAATAGTCCCTATCTTCAAACAACTAGGAGAAAAACAGGCTCCTGGCATGGGGATTCTACTGCCTTGCCATAAGGCTCTCTTGCTAATCAAGGCCACAATTCATCACTATCTTCTATAACTTTCGTTTTGATCTTCTAGAATTCATTGGACTTCGGAGTTTGCGAAACAGAGAGCAACTCAGAAAAAGAAAAGCTGAAGCACAAGAAAAGCAAACATCACAATGGCAGTTTGGGTATGGTGTCACTATCGGGCAAGGGTGCTGATACTTTCTGAGCGTGTGCCGCTTGTGCCAGGAGGGCTGAATGTTTTCACTCATCATGCCTTATCTTTCCCACAATCCTAAAATAGGAGCTGTTATCACTATTTTACAGAAAAAAGAAAACCAGGTCTCTAATGGGTTAAATCTTTTTTCTAAAATCTCACAGCTAATAAAGTGGTGGGAAGAGGATTTTATCTCCAATCTCTTTTGGGTAAAGCACCAGGCAATTGAATTATATTGCAGAGGTGTCTGGTGTTCAACCACACTGGTAATAGTAACATAGCAGTCTTCTTGGGGGAGGGAGAAACCACAGGGAAAATCTCTGAGCCTTCTCCAAGCTTTCTAATAAGAGAATCCTTAATGAATGAAGCTGACTAACTCTCCATGGAGTAAACCAAAACACTGTCCTTAAATAAGTGATAGCAGAGTTTGGGAGTTCCTAAGTCTCCAGTCCAAGTCACCTGTGTGTCATGAGGAGAAAGGACAAGAACATGATGGTTGTAGATTGGGTGACATCTACCGCCATTTATTCAGATCATGAGCACAGAGGAACTGCTTATCTGCGAATAGAAAGGGGAACACAGGCAGCCAAGAAATCAGCATCCATCTACACCCAGGCTTCACAAACCAGGCACTGTTGACACTTGGGGCTGGAGAATTCTGTGTGGGAGGCTGTTCTGTACTTTGTAGATGTGTAGTAGCATCTCTGGCCTCCAGAAATGCATTTCTGCTTCCCCACCCCAGAGGCTGACACCAAAAATATCTGTAGATATTGTCAAATATCTACTGCAGTTTGGGGTGGGGAGGGTGCAGAAGTCTTATTCCTCTTGAAAACCACTGATCTAAGCACTCATCTTAAGACAGAGAGTCTACTACCAACTGAGTATTGTTCATTCTGCTACACCAATTAGCTCATGTCCGATGGGTAAATCGAATGATGTCAACATAGTGTGGAAGTTGTGTTGGTTCAGGATTTGTTGAGTTCAAAAGGAACCACAATTGTGGGAGTCAGTTTCAGAATAATATTCCATTGTGTAATATACCAAATACCCTGCACTCAAACTGACAAACATGAAACATTTGTGATAATACAGATGGATCCAGAGGGAATTATATTAGCAGAAAGAAGTCAGGAAGAAAGACAGAAACTATATGATCTCATCTATACATGTGATGTAGGATAAACAGGCAAAAGGCCAGGAAAACCCTAGGGTAAACTGACAGCAGAGAAGAGGCAGACTGTTGTGAAGGGGGTGGGAGGAGGGAGACATCAGGGAAGGAAGGAACATGGGAAGATTGAGATGAAGGCTCAAGGGTGATGGGGTGAAGGAAGAACCCTGGGGAATGCAATGATGTAATATAAATATATGTGTGTATGTGTGTTTGTATATACACACACATACACACATAAATATGTAAACAACAAAATAATTAATAAAAAATATTTGTTTACAAATAGTGGGAATTGAATGAAAACCTTCAGCAGGGATGGAAACAACCTTCAGCTTGGCTGTAGGCAGGCTCCTTTTCAGCCTGAACTAGGGCTTGTTTCCCACAGAAGAACACCGGTAGCTTTGCACTGTTCTCCACAAGCAGCAGGTTGTCGCAGCACTTCTCTTGTGTCCAATTTACTGGCAGCCACCCTTGTTGGTGTGATTTCAGCAACTGTAAGCCTGCTTTTACTGCTTTGGAGCAGCCTGCAGTCACTGAGTTGCCTGTCTGGACTGTCCAAGTGTTCTCCCCTATACTAACTATTGCTTCTGTTAGTGCTCAAAAGCTGCATATAAAAACAAAAACAAAAACAAAAAACCCACAAAAGCTGCATAGGATTTAATTAATTGTCCCAGCTCTATTTCTCACCCTACCTCCACCCCTGCTCCCAACACTATTGCTTTTTAGTGCATGATTTTGCAGAATGTGAGACTTTTCAGGAATGCATATGTCATGTTATAGCAGAACCTTTGTGTTTGGGTCCTTTGGCAGGTGACTCAGTTGACTATCATGCAATTAGAACCCCTAATTCCATACCCACCAAACCACCTTAATTACTTGGTTGCTTCTGAGAAAGAGTACATTTAATTGCCAGCTCAAGCATTTCTTCTGTAAGATTGCATTTTTCTCTGCTCATGTAAAAATTGGTCTTCAGGTTTGCATATCAGACTTTCTGAGCTGGTTGATGAGCTCCTAATAAATGGAGCTAGTCACAAGTGCTATGGAATTGGGGCCGAGGCTGAGGACCTCATAAGTAGGTGACGCCTTGGTGAGCCTCTTGGCAGTTGGCTGGCTCTGCTCTGGTGACACATCTCCATGCTACTGAGGACCATTCTTATAACATACCACAAAGTGTGGCCTGAACAGTTGCAGATTGGACCAGCAGGGTGTACTGGTTAAAGAAGACTGACTCCCTTACTGCCTGGACAAGATCCTGGGCAAGTTACTCAGCCTCTCTGTTTTGACACAGGTCAGTTTTCTCATCTGCAAAATGGAGATTGGATCTTCTACATAAGCTGACATGAAGATTATACAAAATAATAGAAATTAAGACATAAGAAGCACCATAAGTATTTCCTATGTTAATGCAAGGGTATGATGCGTATTTATACTGGGATAACTAGGTAACAAATTGTTTAGGATTTAATATTTAGAATTAGTGTCTCCTGTAATATCCACTTATCCCATCTTTTAAAAATTAGACATGAGTGCTTTATAATTTATCTTGTTACCTTGGTTACTTGGAATTATATTTTAAAATACTGTGATATCATTTTTAGATTACTCCATCTTTTAGATTATTTTTAATATTTATTTTGGACTGCTCTACAACATTTATGCCTTTTTAATATTAACTTTAAACTGACTTTGGTGAGACAATCATTTATTTTTTTAATCTTAGCAATAGGAAAATGAAGATGATGATTTAATGAATATTTTTCCTTCTCCTTATTTGTTTTAAAACTTCCTTGATTATTTTTTACAATATAGGATTTCTCCCCTCAGGTGTGGTCACCCTAGTTCACTCACCACCAATATGCCCACAATCCTCCACCACCCTCCACTCTTCTTTTCCACTTCTCTATTCCTCCCTTCTCTCCTCCTCACTCTTCCACCCCGAGTGTCTCAGATGTACAGTCTGCTTTCATGGGTCAGTCTTAGTTTGTCTTTGTCTGAGCCTTTGTTTAGTTTCTCTAGATTCCACTAAAGTGAGACAATCTGGTATTTCTTCCTTTCCTTCTGGTTCATTTTGCTTCAAATAATCCCATCCAGGCAGCTCTCATGCCCACCTATGCCTCCGAAGGCACCTCTCTTTTTTTTCTCCTTTCACTAATAAACCTGTCTTTTTAAAATGTAAAAGCAAACAAACCCCTTAAAAACAAAAAAACAATACCTTCCAGTTCTATCCATGTTGGCACAAATGGCATAATACCTTTTTTGATTGCTGAGTAGTATTTCGTTGTGTGTGTGTGTGTGTGTGTGTATACATAATCACATCTTTTAAAAAATTTCATTTTGTAATTTTCATACAATATTGGTTATGTTTATGTGATTGTTGTTTCTCTTAGGTTTGGCCCTCCCTTCCATATTGTACCCCTTATCCTCCACCCTCCCTCTCCTTTCCCCCTCCCCCTCAGATCCCTCTAACTTCCCTCACTGCAAGCCGTTGGTCCATGTTTGGTCTTTCCTTTTTCTGGAACTATGTCCTTTTTTCCTGGGTGCAGACTTGCACTCCTGGACAGCGAGAGACGAGGTTGCTTGGATCTCCAGGAGTAGCTGAGGCAGATAGTCAGGCTGAGCAGGTCAGGAGCTTGTTGTAGGTGTGCTTAATAAGTGGTGTGCTTCTCCGGGATCCTTTCTGGTGTCTGTCATGTGTTGCTGGTTCTGTAATCATATCTTCTTGATCCTTTTGTCTGTTTGGGACATTTGGGTTGTTTCCAACCCAAGTTTAGTTATTGTAAATAGTGCTGTAGTAAGCATAGGAGTGCAGGTTTCCTTTAGAATTAGGGTTTGTGCTCTTTGGGTAGCTACCTAAGAGTGAAATTGCTTTTGACTTCTTTCCATAGGAGCTGGACCAGTCTATATTCCCACCATTCAGGATAACAGGGTTCCTTTTTCTCCATGCCCCCCACGAGTACTTATTGTTTGAGTTACTTCTTAAATATGGGTTATTCTCATATGTGTAAGGTGTTCAAGGAAATCTTTAAAAAATTTAAAGTAGAGAAATTTTCTTTGAAAATTTCGAAAACAAAAACGAAAGAAATGGTGTACATTTTTTAAATGTGCAAGGAATTACAAGTACTACAGAGCTGTACAATATACTAGTTTTATCTCCAGAGGATGTTGTTTACTGAAAGAAATTAGGTTTTTCCAAAAATAACTGCAGGATGAGGAAGCCCCTCTTCCTTACCTTCAACTTGATCTTTGTCATAAATCCTACAGGAATATAAAACAAGGAGAGCACTTCATCTCTTCGGTTAGAGAAGACTTTGCAGAGAAGGTCTCATGGGACAGGATTTCAATAGGCTTAGAAAAATGATGAAATGCTTATTTATAGGGCCTTGTTCTTCCCCTGAGCCCATCTGTATTAGCCATCTGTATTTGGTTATATTTGTGGCACCTAACAGTTTGTCACTGGCTGTAATTTTTCTATGTATTGTTTGAGCTTCTAGATCTTTAATTTATTAATTTGGAATAGGTACAACATGGCCACTCATGTCTTTCCACCGGGCTTCTCAACCTTGAGAACTGTTTTTACAGCTTTTGACCCAGCTTACAGTACATCTCACTTGACAGATATTGCAGCTACTTAGCATTCCTTACACAAGACACTGTGAGATAAGCAAGCTGCATATATCATAGCTGCACAGACAGGAGCTGTGCCTGGATTGCAAATCTAGAAAATCAATTGTGTCAGCTTATCTAGAGCATAGTGAATGCTCTGGTGGTAAGTGGAATTAATTCACACAGACTAAACTCAATGACTCTCCTATAAAAGCAGGATGCCAGTCTATTCATTTATAACCTCAATTAAGTAAATCCACTCAAACACACTCTCTCTCTCTCTCTCTCTCTCTCTCTCTCTCTCTC